>OX439460.1:7910000-8068753 GCA_949320045.1 Scotopteryx bipunctaria
GTATAAATCAACGCAAAAAGTAGTAAATTCACCACAAATACGTCTTTTCTTCCACAAGTTGTGAACACTATAATTCCGCTTTCTTTTTCTTCTTTCTTCGTTTTCTTCTTCTTCAACTTCAGATATAAGTAATATCATAGCAAGATCAATGTCAACCATTTTATACACGTTTCAGCTACAAGAGTCAACTGGCAAGTGATTCAATAGCACTGCTGTGGATGCCCATAACTACACGTAAAGGAGTGCGCGCGTATTCTAGCGAAAACGCGCGCATTCGTGCGGCTTCGCTTTAGTTGTAAAGAAATTGACGCTTCGATGCGTTTCGACTCTGCGCTAGTATAAATTGACCCTAAGACTCAGCGTGTATATTTTCACCCTTTTCTAAAGGACTATTTCCAAGCGACAGGAGCAGCTGCAGTGATGACGTAGAGATTGGCTCTATTTCTGTGAATGAAGTTACATCAGAAATATTGCACTCGTCTCGTCATAGAATACACAGCTTATGGATGTTTTGTGGGAACATCAAGTGTTTGGAGAAAGTAGAGAGCTGACCAGCCTTGCTGAACATTGCATAGATACGGGAGAATGTAAACCTATACGGACTTCAGAACAAGAACAGGCTTTTCAAGAACTGAAGAAGTGTATCACGTCATCGCCGGTACTTAGGCAAGCCGATGAAACAAAAGCCTATACTATCAAGACTGATGCAAGTAACTACGCCATCGGAGCTGCTTTAGTGCCGAGGGAAAGAGAGTATGAGCATCCTGTCGAGTCCACCAGTACGCCCGTATATATATATATATATATATATATATACGGCCTCGGAAAAACGCAGTCCAGAGCAATCAATCGGACTGTCTACTCATCAGGACGACTTCGTATCCAGAGGGGGAGACTGAAGCACCATAACCCGCGCATGGCTGTGTGCGTGCGCGTGCGGAAGCTACCGGCGAGCACCCATAAGGGCGCCGCTTATAAAAGCGGCTCCGCTTATAAAAGCGCAAAATCAATACTAAATCCATATTTCTAATTTCTATTATTCTATTTTCAAATAAATTTAATGTTAATGCAAAAAACTCTTTTTTTAAAAAAGGACTTTGGAGTATTCCCAAGAGTTCACTATAAAGACCACTTTTTTAATGGCGCACCTGAAGGTTCTATTGGATTAGCAACGAAAAGCGGATGGATGACATCAGAAGCATTTTTGAAAGTCTTAGAACACGTTAAAAACAACAGTGGTTGTTCTCGCGAGCAACCAATTCTACTGCTACTAGACAACCATGAATCACATGCTTCTATCAACGCTGTTCGTTTTTGCTAAGAAAACGGTATTGTTCTCTTATCGTTTCCACCACATACATTCAGTCAAAAAAGTATCGGGAATGGATGATTTGTTTATGGTTCTAAATTCAATTTTTTTGTTTTTTTTTTTGTTGTTGTTAGATTGGCACAACAGTTTTCCATTTTGGCGCGAAGTTTGAGTTGCATTTGTTATTTAGATTAAATACAGTGCTGTTTTTAGTTATATCATATCTGAATCGGTGATTGTTAAAACCCCACAAGTAACACTTTTTTTGAAATTAATTTTTTTGCATTTTTGTATCCCTTGTCTATGGTCAAATTTAGAATGAGTAAAAGCCAATGAGTAAGCCAATAAACTTTAAAAAAATTGGGGATATAAGAAAATTAATACCCTATGTTCCTATAAAGTACAAAGAATTTTATGAAGATCTCCTACAATGGCCCACTACTAATTTAGAATGTACAAATGACATGGAAAGTGATTGCGAGTAACTGTTAGTGTGTTTATGTGCAAAACTTAAAGGTATTTTAATAAAATTGTTAAGTAATCTGCTGTGTTTCATTAACTTTTCTTGCTTTAACTGCCTTGATTTATTCCAGTTGTGTGTTAAAACAACACATGTAACACGTTGATTGTAAAAACAACACAAGTGAAAAAAAAAACTGTTTAAAATAGTATACTAAACAAATTTAAAATTTTAAAAAAAGTAAGCTTGTGAGCTATTTTTCCCCCCTAGGTAGGAAAGGATGCTACACAAAAATATAAAGATTAAAGTGTTGATTATCAAGTGTTTATTACAGGAATTTTATTACCAGAAAAGGAAGAAAATTATCGAAAGGTTTTACAGTTCTTTTTAGCCGCATCTATTACACACTACTGTCCTAGTTACTATGAGTAAATAAATAAAAGATAAACTTATTGAAACGCTTACAATTCATAGACGAGACTATTACAAACTACAACGCCGTCATTCACAGTACATCCACCGTTCATCTACACAATACTACTGTAATTTACCTTCGTCAGTCAGCTCTGACATATCCCACGATCAAAAAATTACACTCCAACACTTGGTTCATCACAACGGGTAAAAATTAAAATGTAAATTAACAATAAACGGGTTTAATGACCTGCCCTGATCTACTCTGCCTTGTAAATCAACCGGATGCCCACTTAGTCACGGCCTACTCAGGAGTATCAGTCCACCGCACCTCACCGCTGATTCAACGATCCACAAAAATAGAGTTTTTGGTTATATTTGGTTTGTTAAATTCCGTAATTGACGAAATTCGCGCGAGCGAACCTACAGGAACGCTTGATTTAACGACCCTATCAGACACACTCACTCGACTGACACCAGCCACCACAAGGTCACAAAAAGGCAGGGAAACGCCACACCAGGACTTTCGGTCTTGTCACAGCAGCACAGCAGGGGACGCTGGCGCTCTGGACCCTCGCCGACGACAGCGTGCGCCAGAAGGCGGCAGGTAGAAAGGTTGCGACACGTGCTCGCCACGTGGTCGCGCCCGTACGGAGCACCTCTTTTCTGAAAAATTCATAGCCCGGCGTAAGCGAAAGTGCTCTTTAGCCTGCGAAGCGGGGTGCAACCTTAGCAAATCTGCCCTTGTGTATTCATGCACAGGGTTGAGGATGTCCCACGAGCTCCGCTCGGCAATCGAGGAAGACCAAAAATCAAAGATCAAAAGTTCAAGACTCTTACCAGAGGCACAAAGCTGATAATACGCACAAAACACGTGCGCCCGAAGGAATCACACGCGTGGGTTCTCCCGTGGATGATTCCCGCTACGCCAGACACAGAAGCCAGGATATATTAGCCAGCAAATACGATTTTCATCAAAAGCTCCACGCCACGTTCTCCACATCGATCCGTCAAAAAGATCCTTGCCCTCTCGCTCTGACCGAGCGAGACGAAAGAAAGAACTCAAACGACATTGACAGTTCGATCCGTCTTGATAGGGACACTGACACTCACAAATCGCCCGTGCCAAGCCAGAGTGTGACCAGCAAAAACCAAAATTATTACCTATCTCGCTGAACGGAACTTTCAAATAAAAAGGGGGGAAAAATCGAACGTTACAGCACCCCCTTTCCCGGGTAAGAATTCACGCAGGGAATTCTTTGGACGCCCCCGTCCTTACCTACTCCCGGAGGAACAAAAAAAAGAAAATCAAAAAGCAACAAAAAAAAACACCTAACCGACGCCATCTGGCAACACCTCATGTTTTCTACGTACAAAATCTGCCCGTTCACTGCAAAACCTATCATAACAACCCCAAAATATAGACGCACTCGACGGTAACCAGCTACCGGTAGAGGGCGCTATGTTGATCCTCAGATCGAGATAGTATATTCGGTCGAATATTCTATTCCAGAAGATCGCCGGGTCAAAAAAAAAACAAAAGAACGAAAAAAAAAAAAAAAAAAGAGAAAAAAAAAAAAAAAAATTTACTTTTGCAAACTCACTACCGAGCAGACATATATTTTCCCTAAAACTGGGGAAAATTCCTGAGGTGGCTTTCGCCGAGAGCCCATGCAACAGACTACAAACTGTGTGGAACAGGAAAAAACATAGAGTATAACAACCATTACTACGGGAACAACAAAAATTATACCTATAAAATAGGACTAACGCCTACAACTAAAATAACTACTTAGTAACTAAAATTAGTAGATAAATGGAAAGAAAAAAATAAAATAAAAAAAAAATGGCCCCTAGGCCCCATAATGAGCAAAAATGTATACAAATAAAGGTAAAAAAAATAAAAAATAAAAAAAAACACACAAACCAAATGCTGTTCAATTATGGTCAGATAAAAACGCGCCTATATCCGCCTCCTACGGAACACCTGGACAAGTAACGGTGGGTGGCCTATTCTAACCCCGGGTCCCCACGGGGAACTTAAAAGTGTTAATCTAAATGGGAATCTACACATTTGAAATCCTTAACATGCCATTTACCTAGAGATTTGCCGGATTCATTTTCTAACTCATAGACTAACGGTGAGAGTTTGCGAACCACCCTACAACGTTCATATTTAGGGGCAAGTTTTGCTGCAAAATGTTTATGAGCGGCGCTAAGTTTGTAGGTACGTTTCCAGACATAATCGCCTACCTGGAACGAAACGTCCCTGCGCCTGCGATTGTAATACTTTGAGTTTTTACTATGAGCCTTTTTAAGGGAATCCTGTACCTCTCTAAAAATATCTCGCAATGGACTCAAACTAGCAACATACTCGCTGCGGGATTTGAAAATCAGCTCCTCAATATCTTGAAAGTCTTTATAAATGCTACCGTCTGTGACCGCTTGCCTACCATGTACTAGCATGAACGGCGTAAATTGGGTAGAATCATTTACAGCCGTATTTATCGCAAATTGGACCTTATGAACGTTTACGTCCCAAGTTCTATGGTCGTTTTCTACGTACGACGCGAGCGCGGTCATAATAGTACGATTATAACGTTCAACAGAATTGACCTGCGGGGAATAAACGGGTGTTAGGTGGACCTGCGGTACTCGGTATTTTGAAAACAGATCTTGCACGTCATGACCGACGAATTGAGAACCGTTATCCGAAATAATAGTTTGGGGAATCCCATGTACTAGAAATACGTGATCCTCGAGACGCTGGGTTATAACCTTCCCAGTGGCTCGCCTCAGAGGAAATAACAAACAATATTTAGAAAAACAACACACCACTACAAGCAGATAAGTATTCTGTAGTCGCGACATAGGCAGTGGGCCAACCAAATCGATGCTGATACACTGGAAGGGGCGGCTGCAGATTTTAGGTTCCCCCATAAAACCTGGAGTTGCTTGTGTGCTGTGCTTATAGGCATTACAAACAGAACAAGATTTAATAAAATTCACGGTATCCTGGTACATACCCGGCCAAAAATACCTCAACTTTAAACGTTTATAAGTTTTAGCTACACCTAGGTGAGCTGCAACAGGTTCAGAATGATTTTCCCTAAGTATACTCTCCCTACATTCCAAAGGAACCACCTCTTTCCACTGGAAATCTCCATTGAGCTTATTACTACTCTTCGTAAAACGATAAAGTCTCCCATCGATCAATTGAAAATTCGGACACGCGTTCGGGGTATCTATACAACGCTTAAGAATATTTCGATACCACGTATCAGCGGTATCCGTCGTATTCAGGGAAGCTACAGGAACAGCTCGAGACAGCGCGTCGGGGACAACATTTTCAGCCCCCTTTCTATGTTCGATAATCAAATTGAAAGGGGATAACCTACAACCCCATCGCGCCAGGCGACCGGTGGGATTTTTGAGATTGAAAAACCACTTTAAACTAGCATGATCCGTCACAACGCGGACTGGCTTACTACCCTCGATATAAGGACGAAAATGCTCAACTGCGTGTACTACGGCCAACGCCTCGCGCTCGGTGGCGGAATAGTTACGTTCGGTCGGGGTCAGAGACCTACTATAGTACGCGATCGGATGTTCCTGACCGTCGAGAGTCTGCGTGAGAGATCCTCCTACTCCGAAATCTGACGCGTCGCAGTGCACGGAAAACGGTAGGCTAAAATCGGGACACGCCAAAACCGGTGCACTCGTGAGAGCTAGCTTTAGATCGGTAAAAGCCCTTTCTGCCTCCGCCGACCAGCTAAAAGGTGGGGCACCCTTCCTAGTAGACGTGAGAGCATTCAATGGTCCCGCCCGGTGGCTAAAGTTTTTAATGAATCGACGGTAATATGAAGCCGTCCCCAGAAAACGTTTTACATCCTTTCTACAGACCGGCGTAGGGAAATCCACGATAGCTTTAACTTTATCGGGGTCTGTACGCAACCCAAATTGATCAATGACATGACCCAAATACTTCAATTGCTCCCTAAAAAATTTACATTTACCCATATTGATTGTAAGTCCAGCATCACGTAAACGATCCTTGACTCGTACGAGTAAATCAACATGTTCCTCGAAGGTAGGGGAAATTATAATGATATCATCAAGGTAGATAAATACTTTATTGCTGAATTCAGGACCAAACAATTTATCCATAAGACGCTGCTGTGTACTACCAGCGGACGTAAGACCAAAACACAATCGCTTGAAGTGGAACAGGCCCCGGTTCATGACGGTGAAGGCCGTCTTCTCCCTGGACTCCAGGTCAAGAGGAATCTGATGATAGGCTGCCTTTAGATCTAGCGAAGACAGATACTTGGCGTCGCGCAGCTGGTCCAGAATATGGTTGACGTAGGGCAGCGGGTACGCGTCATGCTTCGTTACCTCGTTCAGTTTCCTGCTATCCAAGCAGAACCTGAAGGAGCCGTCAGACTTCGGCGCAAGGGTCACCGGGTTATTCCAGGCGCTATTGCTAGGTTCGATGACGCCGTCGCGTAGCATCTGGTCGACTTGCCTGTTGACCTCCGCCAGCCTTTCCGGAGACAGGGGATAATAGCGCTGTTTAATGGGAGGATGGTCTCCTGTATCGATTTTGTGTGATACTAGTTGCGTCAAGCCTAAGCCTTTCTTCTCGGCTGAAATGTCTTCAAATTGCTTGATCAAACTCTCCGCCAGCTGCTTTTGTCTATTGCTCAGAGATTCGAAATCACGGAGGAAATTGTCCGTGGTCACTATGGCGTCTACGCGGTCTTTCAATGAAAAATATTTACTATCAGAAAGTAAAGAAAGAATGTCTGGTGCTATTTTGAATGCCTTCCAGAAATTTATCCCGAAGATGAGCTCAGTGGAGACCCCAGGAACTACATAGAACTTGACGATGGACGTCTTCCCAGCAACCGTGACGGGCAGATACACATAGCCTGTAACGGGAGACAGGGAGTCGTTCGCCGTCCTGATATACTGCAAATCAACGGATCTATGCAAAGAGACCAGATTCACAAAATGCCTAATCGCGTCGCTACCTATAATTGAAATCTCAGACCCTGAATCCATGAGCCCTCTGAACTTCAAATCGTAAACTGATATGGTTAAAAAGGGGCGTTTGTCATTGTTATATTCTACTTCGTGAACCAGCTTAGAAGACCTATTGGTAAAGAAGTCTTTGATAAAACCTAACCAAGATTGCCAATCATCTTCAGCCTGCCCCTGGCCGCTAGGAGCCACCCCAGCACGAAAACGCTGGTTCACGCTACAGAGTTTTTTGGAACCGCAGACCCTGTGGTTATACCAAGAGAACAGTTCGGACAATTTTTCAGAGTTACGCCCTTACCCCCGCAACGGTAACAAATTAAAGTGAAAGGGGCCCTACACTTGTTGAGACTGTGACCATTGATCCGACAACGGACACAGAAGTCATCCTTACTCGACTCTACTGCTGCTAGTCTGAGTCCAGAGCGGTTATTAGTATGTTTATAACCCAAATCCGGAGCTATGCAAGAGGTAGTTGTTTTTGGAGGCTCAGAAAACAATTCAGAACGTTGTTTAGCACTTTCTAAAAGCCTACATTTCTTTTTCAGATCTAACCAAGATTCAGCTGGGTTCAGAGCCAGTTGTTTTGTGTAGAAAGGTCTAATGTTAAAAAGGACAATATTCAACTTCTCATCATCAGGCACGGGCTTAGATAAGCGTGAAAAATAGTTCTGCATGACACTAAGATAATTTACAATACTCTCATCAGAGCCCTGAGTGCGGGTTCTGATTTCCTGCAACAGTCTGTAATCATAATCGAATGGTAGGTATTCATCGAGCAATAAATCTTTCAAACTGGTCCAATCTTTCACCTCTCTATGAACCCCACGATACCAGCATAGAGCTTCATCTGTGAACAGCTCTGCTGCAGAGTTGAAGAGTTTAGCATCAGATATACCTCTAGATAAAGTTAGTTCTTCTAACCTTTGAATAAAAGCTTTGACACAAGACTTTCCATTAAATTTCAAGTTAAGTGTATGAATAGCTGAATGCTTGCTACAACTAGGATGACTATTCTGAATACTAGTATCCAACTTTACCCCCGGACTAGACTCTGTGTTTGAGCTATCATCATCAGCTTGGGTAATGCTACTTTTGAAATTACATAGGATCCTATCCAATCTCCTAAGCAATCTATCTAGGCGTTCTTGTAGGTTAGTATAAAGAGAATATAAGTCCTCTCCCTCTTTAGGAAGGTTTAGTCGACCCAGTCTATGAAAGAGGTGATGACCCAAAGCTTGAACACGATTCAATATCTTTAGAGAGCAAGGTTTCTGTGCAGCCCCAGATATAAGATCAGAGAGACTCTCTAGCTTGGCTCGAACGACCTCAAGCTCCGAAGCAACCTCTAATTCGACTGATACCACTTCATCGGATGGTATCTCTTTGTTGAGAGCACGAACCTGAGTCCTAAGAGCAGCGACAGTATCAGCAGTAGGCTTGGCGCCGCGGATCCTAATCTCATACTCTAACTCATCCTTAGCCAGCACATTGAAAGCAATAGGCCTTTCTTCCAACATGGTGCTGAGTGAAAACAATCAAAAAAAAATAAAAATAAAAAAAATAGCTAAATTATTGTGTAAAATAAAGGAACAATTAACCCCAGCTACCCCTAGGCAGTAATAGAATCGAGGCAAATCACACTTACAAGCATAAAGCTAATTCCAAACCCAAAAACAATTGAAAATTAAGTTTTCTTATAAGTGGCCTACTCGGCACAAAATTATAATACAAAAAATCGAAAATCAGCTAGTAAAACGCCCACTAGGGCTCCCAGCTAGTTCTAGAATGACTACAGGGTAGATTCCCCAGTCTAAACCTAGTCCTAATATCAAAATAAGTTAAAACCAAGTTACCATCCGGTTGAGGCGAGAGAGGTCAGTCTTCACTGAGCGAAATAGACCAGAGAATAGACAAAATTTTACCTTATGTCGGCAGGTCACCGGTCCCTGTTCGGGCGCCAAATTGTGAGCTATTTTTCCCCCCTAGGTAGGAAAGGATGCTACACAAAAATATAAAGATTAAAGTGTTGATTATCAAGTGTTTATTACAGGAATTTTATTACCAGAAAAGGAAGAAAATTATCGAAAGGTTTTACAGTTCTTTTTAGCCGCATCTATTACACACTACTGTCCTAGTTACTATGAGTAAATAAATAAAAGATAAACTTATTGAAACGCTTACAATTCATAGACGAGACTATTACAAACTACAACGCCGTCATTCACAGTACATCCACCGTTCATCTACACAATACTACTGTAATTTACCTTCGTCAGTCAGCTCTGACATATCCCACGATCAAAAAATTACACTCCAACACTTGGTTCATCACAACGGGTAAAAATTAAAATGTAAATTAACAATAAACGGGTTTAATGACCTGCCCTGATCTACTCTGCCTTGTAAATCAACCGGATGCCCACTTAGTCACGGCCTACTCAGGAGTATCAGTCCACCGCACCTCACCGCTGATTCAACGATCCACAAAAATAGAGTTTTTGGTTATATTTGGTTTGTTAAATTCCGTAATTGACGAAATTCGCGCGAGCGAACCTACAGGAACGCTTGATTTAACGACCCTATCAGACACACTCACTCGACTGACACCAGCCACCACAAGGTCACAAAAAGGCAGGGAAACGCCACACCAGGACTTTCGGTCTTGTCACAGCAGCACAGCAGGGGACGCTGGCGCTCTGGACCCTCGCCGACGACAGCGTGCGCCAGAAGGCGGCAGGTAGAAAGGTTGCGACACGTGCTCGCCACGTGGTCGCGCCCGTACGGAGCACCTCTTTTCTGAAAAATTCATAGCCCGGCGTAAGCGAAAGTGCTCTTTAGCCTGCGAAGCGGGGTGCAACCTTAGCAAATCTGCCCTTGTGTATTCATGCACAGGGTTGAGGATGTCCCACGAGCTCCGCTCGGCAATCGAGGAAGACCAAAAATCAAAGATCAAAAGTTCAAGACTCTTACCAGAGGCACAAAGCTGATAATACGCACAAAACACGTGCGCCCGAAGGAATCACACGCGTGGGTTCTCCCGTGGATGATTCCCGCTACGCCAGACACAGAAGCCAGGATATATTAGCCAGCAAATACGATTTTCATCAAAAGCTCCACGCCACGTTCTCCACATCGATCCGTCAAAAAGATCCTTGCCCTCTCGCTCTGACCGAGCGAGACGAAAGAAAGAACTCAAACGACATTGACAGTTCGATCCGTCTTGATAGGGACACTGACACTCACAAATCGCCCGTGCCAAGCCAGAGTGTGACCAGCAAAAACCAAAATTATTACCTATCTCGCTGAACGGAACTTTCAAATAAAAAGGGGGGAAAAATCGAACGTTACAAGCTATGGCTAGGTATATAAAAGAACTATAACATATAGCAATTATAAACATTTATATACAGTATATATTTAAATAAATAGATTTTACTCTCTCCTGAAAAATTTACTCAAAGTTACTTGTGGGGTTTTAACAATCACCGATTCATCTAGTGTGTATTGCGAATTTCATAATGGATAAAAACATCGAACAAAGAGTTTGTCTTAAATTTTGCATTGCCAATGGAATTTCGTGTTCGGAGTTACTGAAAATGTTACAAAAGGCTTACGGTGAATCGACTTTATCAAAAACACGTGCTTATGAGTGGTACAAAGCGTTCAAAAGTGGTCGAGATGTAATGGAAGAATTGCCTCGCTCTGGTAGGTCATCAACGTCTGCAACTGAAGTCAATATCGCAAAAGTGAAGGAAATAGTGACTGAAAATCCTCATTCAAATTTAAGAGAGATAGCCGCCGAACTTTCGGTGTCTCACGAGTCGATCCGTACCATTTTAAATAATCACTTGGGTATGAAACATGTTGCCGCTCGGCTAGTCCCAAAAGACCTGAATTTTCTCCAAAAACTCAACCGCATAAGAGTCGCTGAGGACATGTTAGAACGAGTCAATTCCGACCCAACATTCATGAAACGCATTGTTACTGGTGACGAGACGTGGGTTTACGAGTTTGACATGCAAACTAGTCAACAAGCTTCGGAGTGGCGCCTTCCAACTGAACCGAAACCGAAAAAACCACGCCAAAGTCGATCAAAAGTCAAAGTCATGTTGACTGTTTTCTTTGACTATCGCGGTGTTGTGCACTCGGAATTCTTGCCGGAAGGTCAAACGGTAAATAAAGAATATTATTTGAGCGTTATGCGGCGTTTAAGAGAGCAAATTCGACGAAAAAGGCCAGATTTGTGGAAAGGAAATTCTTGGATTTTGCACCACGATAATGCGCCTTCGCACAAGGCCATCATTGTGAACGAATTTTTGACCAAAAACTCAACAAATACCATCGAGCAACCACCTTATTCACCAGATATGGCTCCAGCCGACTTCTTTCTTTTTCCTAAACTGAAATTACCACTTCGTGGTTCCCGTTTTCATTCGAAAGAAGACATAAAAGAGAATTCGCGGCGAGAACTGAACTCAATTCCAGAAAAAGCGTTTAAAAAATGTTTTGATGATTGGATTATTCGTTGGCGTAAGTGTATCGTTTTGGAAGGAGCATACTTTGAAGGTGATAAAATAAATTTCGATAAATAACTAACATGCTGTGTATTATTGAACTTTTCCCGGTACTTTCTTGACAGAGTAGTACATCGCACCGTTTGCAGCCTCTAGACATATCAATATTCGGACTCTTTTAACATAGAGTGAGTGAGGGTTTTACTATCTAGCATAATTATAAACAGTTTTCTAACATTTTATTAAACATATTGACTAATTAACCTATGTTTCTTTCCTACCCTACCTCTGTATCAATCCACCCCTTGGCGGGGGAGCATTGATACACTTTCTATTTTTTTTCAGGTTAATGTTTACTCTACTACATTTTACTATTTCACCCAAATTAGCTTGATATGTTTTGAATAAAGAACCAATATTTTAAAGGAAATACTTTTCATTCAGATTCAATAATAGTAGGTATAATACTTAAAAATAGCATGATTTGAAATTCGTATCAATCCTCCCCCACTCCCCCTACATAAGCAATCTATGTGCCTATCTTACCTAACCTACTTGTTTCAGATCATACTGATTTCAAATGCCCTTAAAAAGAAATGCTTGGCAGTTGAATCAAGGACCGAAATACCAGAGAGCGTCCGTAAGATGTGCGTGTCCCTGGGGCATGAGCTCTCGACGCGCTTCTCCAGGATCGTGGAAAACAGTCGTTTTGCAGAAAGCACCCTCCTCGATCCTAGATTTAAGAAGTACGGGTTCCAAAACGAGTTTGCTTTAGAACGAGCCATAGAAACATGTAGCATTAACAAAGAAAAATGTAGCTTTCACAATATTGCAAGATACCAAAGGAGTGTTGATGCTAAGCACCGCTTTTCATCCTAAAGTGCGAAAAACTGTTGTTTCAAGAACACAAAAAGATGGCACCAGCATTGGTGATCATGGAATATCATATTTTACCAGTTGTGGAATTATTTGTGAAGACTTGGCATTAGTTTGAAATTTTTATTGAGGAAATTTATAAAAGGACCCATATTACATAATTTATCGAAATCAGGGTGTCCTCTTTCAACTTGCTGACTGTTATCATTTAGGTGAAGTGCTCTCAATATTTGTTTGAAGCGTTTGATAGCCATAACACTGGCTACTCCTTCCAATCTAAACCCTGGATCTGTGGACATCAACAGAATTAGGTCTAGAAGTTAACATCGTTTTTTTTTTATTTCAAATAATACCTTCAAATGAGTCACCCGAAATACAAATGTAACGGAAATAATATTCCCTTCAGTTTTGAATTTTCCCGCGTTCCGCTTTGTCGATGGAGAGCGTACATAAGATGGTGGAATTTTGATGTGGCCGTGTGTGACAAAACAATATCAAGAAAGATAAAGCCTGCGGGAACTACAAAACACTATAAATAAACTTAAATGTCGTTTCTTTAGGTATGAGTATCAGTTTAAAGTGTTGTAAAATTTATTTTATGTAAAATTAACAAAATAAAACTTTGTTATTTCAGAGCAACACAAGTTTGTTTAACCCTAGATCACTACATATTAGTCTCACAGGCGACACGGTTCCCGCGCATAGATAAGGTGTTTTTTTTTTATTTCTAAGAATTTTATAGCTGTTGTAATATAATGTAAGACAAAGTGTTATGTATTTTATCAGTGTGTTGAGTAAAATATTATGTATTTGAACATTATGTAACGGCGTTTATTCTGTTTTAGATGGATTTGATACGGGATCAAGATAAGATTCTGCAGCTGTTGAATGAATCTGACAGTGAGAATGAACACCCAGAACTCGCGCGGCCACCTGGAGATCTTTCGGACTCTGAAGAAGGAGATAACTTAGAGCAAGATGTCTGCATAAACAGAGACGCAAGTGACGAAGAATCTTTGGTCTCTTCTGATGAGGAGCTGAACATTGTTAGAGGTAACCGAAACAGAAATATGATTTTTGACTCTGATGACGACTCTCCCGAGCGATTGCAGCCACATCTACCGGTGTCTTCACTTGAAAACCCGGTAATACATCCAGGTAGAGCCTACATATATGGAAAAAATAAACACAAATGGGCAGCCACTCCACGCAGCTCGGCTACTCGTGCATCAGCTCGAAACGTTATTCATTTTATACCAGGTCCTGTAAATGAAGCGAGAGATCATGTAGATCCGATTCCATTATTTCATTTGTTTATTTCTGATGAAATGATTGACCAGATTGTAATTCACACGAATGCTGAAATTGATTTGAAAAGGGAGAAGTATAAAGAATTATGTCATACTAGTTCATCTACCTAAGCTACTGAAATGAAAGCGTTGCTCGGTCTTCTCCTACAATCAGCTGCTATAAAAAGTAACCACTTGCCTACGAGAATGTTATTTGACACCAAACGAAGTGGCAGCGTTTTCAAGGCGTGTATGAGTGCTGAGAGATTTGATTTTCTGCTACGATGCTGTCGGTTCGACAATCGTGCTACCAGACAAGAAAGAAGAGAATCGGATAAGTTCGCTCCAATAAGAGAACTCTGGGAAATGTTTATAGAAAATTGTAAAAAATGGTACATACCCAGTTCTTATCTGACAATAGATGAACAATTAGTCGGGTTCCGAGGAATGTATATACCGAATAAGCCTAATAAATATGGTATCAAGATTGTAATGGTAGCGGATTCAAACTCAAAATATGTTTATAATGCTATGCCTTATTTGGGTAAAGGAACAAACTGCAGCGAAAACACGCCTCTGGCTACATACTGTGTAAAACAACTTTGTGAACCTATTTTCGGGACAAACAGAAACATTACTATGGACAACTGGTTTACGTCCGTGACACTTGCTTCAGAACTACTGAAATCTCCTTACAAACTAACAATTGTTGGCACATTACGCAGCAATAAACGAGAGATACCACAAGAGATGAAGAACACAAGAACAAGGAATATCGGCACTTCAATGTTTGCCTTTGATGCTGAGAAAACCTTGGTATCCTATAAACCGAAATCCAACAAAGTGGTGTTTCTTCTATCGACAATGCACGATCAGCCGAACATTAACCCCAGCACCAAGAAGCCTGAAATGATACATTTCTACAATTCAACCAAAGGAGCTGTTGACACTGTCGATCAAATTTGTTCTGGTATGAGCTGCAATCGAAAAACCAATAGATGGCCTCAATGCATATTTTATAATATGCTGAATTTATGCATTATCAATGCATATGTCATTTATGTATCTAACATGGTACGGCAAAGACAAAAACCCCTAAAACGAAGAGCATTCGTGCAAAAGTTGGCCGACGATCTGATGGAGCCGTGGCTGAGGGAACGCTACGAGACTGTTACTTTGAGGAAGAATATCAAAGCCAGTATCAAAGATATCTTACAGATTGAAAATGTCGTGGCTAGTACTTCTCAAGGACAGCTAAACAAGCGAAAAATTTGCGCAGTTTGCCCATACCAGAAGCACAGGATGACCAAAGTCTATTGCTACTCCTGCAGGAAGGCCATTTGTGCCGAGCATACCATTGCTGTCTGCTCAGACTGCCAGGAATAATATTTTAATGTGTAGGAATAATATTTTTAAGAAATTTTAATACATGTTCTATCTTGTTGCCTACTTTTTTAACTAATAAATGTCATTTCTAGTAAATTATTGTAGTTTTATTTTGTTAGTCAGAATGACTAATATGTAGTGACTGTGTAACTCGAAAACATGTGTATCTAGGGTTAAATTACTAGAATACCATTATACAAATATATTTGTTTACCAACCAAATTTAAATAAAAGTTAATACATGGATTATCATAGGTCCCCGCACTAGGGCTAGCCTGTGTCGCAGGTCGAAATTAAATTAAAAAAAAAAACATTATTAACACAATAGCATTTGATTTCATTAGAGCCACTATGTCAATAAAACGCTTTTTGTTTTTATTACGGGTGCTGCGTTTTGATGTTATCAATACACGTGATGAAAGAAAACAAACTGGTAACCTAGCACCAATCAGAGAAATATTTGAAATCTTCATTGCTTACTTTTTGTAATAAAAATTATACATCCGGATCGTACTGTACCATCGATGAAATGTTGGAATCACTCAAGGGACGCTGTAAGTTTAGAGTATACATAGCCAACAAATCCATTGAAAAGGTACTTCTTAGAACAAGGTTCCGATAATTGTCCTAGGGCTCTTTGGGCTATCTTGTCTGATCAAGTAGACGAAATTGCAAGTGAAACCACTCCTACTTACAATGAATTATATTTATATTTCACACATAATTTTATGGCTTCTTTTCAAGAAATTTTACTTTTGTTAGAAAAACGTACCACAGCAGCATTTCATTTGCATAATATAATGGTGAAATTCCGGGACAGTATTGCAAAGAAAATAAGTGACAAACATTTCGGAATGAAAGTTCATATGGCATTAAGACAAGGCTATCTTTCAGAAAATCAATCTAGAGAATTTACTAAAAACGCTCTAATAGTTTACCAAAGAGCACTAGCTTATATAGAACAGTGGTATTCTTTTGAAAATAACAATTATAAGGCATTTAGTTGTTTAGATCTCGAATGCGGAAGATTTCCTACGCTGGATCAATTGATTGAGTTATGGTCATTGTCTCCATGGAAGCAGCATCCCCCTGAAAACATTTATGAAGAACTGGCTGCACTTCAAAGTGTTTTCTCTTCACTTGAAGGAAACTCTATTAATATGTGGTGCAAGTTTTTTACCAACGAAGCAGCGCCTAATTTATTGAAAATAGTGCAGTATGTGTGTAGTATTCCCATATCTAATGCTTTTGTGGAACGAATCTTTAGCGTCATGGGAAATGTATGGACAGACGAAAGAAATCGTCTCGCCGTTAATACTGTGAAGAGTGAATTGTGCGTTTTCTTTAATATATCTGCTAGTTGCACTGAATTTAAAGATGCCATCTCAGACAATAAATCTTTATTGAAAGCAGTGGCATCTAATACGAAATATATTTAAAAAGTATAAGTAGATTTACTGTTATTGGAAATAATGATTTTCTCTTCTCTTTTGCTCGTTTTTTTTTCTTACTCAATGTAAATTTAGTTAAGATAGAAAGTTACCTTTTTAGGTAAGTTAATTTTGTGTTAATAATATTAAAATTAAAAACTGGTCCGGTTTTTTTTTCAACACATCTGGCAACCCTAGCCGTGACAGAAGGCGGCTCTCTAAGTGACTTTTTTGTATTCCATTGAAAGACTGAGTTTTTGGTGGTAAGTAGCTTGTTTTATGTAGCAAAATGAAGTTATTTCGTTTCCTCTGTAGGTATTCACTTTACCTAAAATGATTTAAAACAATAGGAAAGTAATCGTCTATTCTATTTTATTTGAATTTAAATTTTGAATCAGCAAACTGTTACGTTCTGCTGAGAAATTTCGTAACTCAACGTAACGAATTGTAACTCAATGTAATGCTAAAGCCGCGTTTAAATTGTGATTTTATACTGGTTGACCTAGAAACCTATATGTATAGAGGGTTTTCTGTTAAGCAGTGGTAATTATAAAATTAAAACAAAGAAAATACATGATAAAGTTAACTGAGTTATAACAGGCCAACCAAATAAAAAGCAATAATAATATTGTTAAGATATTTTTATGTATCTTTCGTCGAAAGTACAATAAAAACATAGGTGAATAATGAAGCTTAAAAAATAACATGTACTTATGTAGGTACCTCAAGGTAATAGATTTGTAGCGATGTGTTGATTGTGTCTTAAGTACCGTTGTTTTGTTGTAGGTATAATCTAAAATGGCGTTGACACCAGCCGAACGTATGAAAAGATACAGAGAAAAGTTAAAACAAAATCCAGAAAAACATGAAAAAATTAAAAAAAAAACACACAATACGTTAAGTCAAAAACTAAAAAAATTCAAGAACTAACGGAGAAAGAAAAAGAAAAACAGCGTAAAATATGGAGAAATCAAAAAAGTAAGCAGAAATATAAGAAAAACCAGCTTGAATTACCAAAAAAGAAAGACACTCAAGAGACAAAAGAAGAGAAATATAGGTCAGCGTCAACAAAAATAGAAAACTTAACTAAAATTGTATACAAATATAAGAAAAGACTGTATCGGCAAAAAATTGAAACAGAAAAAAAGGTTAGGAAACTTGAAGAAAATTTACTGAAGTTACAAGCAAGAGACGAGATTCTAGAGGCTTCATTAAAAAAGGCGTTTAAAGATTCTAAAACTGTAAAAGAAAAACAAACCATAAAAAAATTTGTTTTAAATGAGGATGGCCAACGATCCCTCAAGAAAACTTATATTTCCAAGCTCTTAGGCCTTAAAGGGCTAGCGAGAATTAAACATAAAAATTCAAAGCAAAATAAAGCACGCAAGGAAATCGAAACATTTTATGTAAGAGACGATGTAAGCAGAATCACAGCCGGAAAGAGACAATGCCGAACATTACAGAAAAGAAAAGAACAGATTCGTTATTTGACTGACACCGTGTTCAATTTACACTGCAAATATCGAGAAGAAAGTGGCAAATACGGTTATACGACTTTCTTCAAAGATAAACCGTTTTTCGCTCCAACAATTCAAAATAGGGAAACATGTTTGTGCATTAAACATAACAATTTCGAGCTATTGTTTCACGCGCTCAAGAAGTACAAAATCTTGATAAATTTTAACACAGTTCAAGATATTTTGAAAAACCAATGCTGTAGCATAAACTCCAAAGACTGCATGTATGGACAATGTAATGAGTGCAAAGGGAATAAAGTTACATATGAGCAGTTATTACAAGAAAATAAATAAGACCTGTTAAAGTGGAGCCAATGGGGGGTTATTGAGCATAAATATAAGAAAACAGAAAATAAAATTACTAAAGAATTAACAACCAAGAAAACAGTAAAATTACAAAAAGAAGGAAACAGGGAGGATCTCGTACAAGCTTTTGAAAGAAACATAAATTTGTTTAAAATACATCATTTCAACTGGATATACCAGCAAAAACAATATCAAGAATGCGTGAATAACCTCAACCCACAAGAAGCTGTAATAATTTGCGACTTTTCCGAAAACTATGGTTGCAAATTAGGAGAAGAAATCCAAGCAACTCACTTTGGAGCATCAAAAAGCCAAATTACTTTACATACTGGCATGATTTACTGGCCTGAAAAATCACAATCTTTCTGCACAATATCTGATAATAATTGCCATGAACCGGCCGCAATTTGGGCGCATCTTCTGCCTGTTATAGGTGTGATAAAAAACAGTAACCCGGAGACAAAGGTGTTACATTTCCCTTCTGACGGCCCAACCTCTCAGTACCGACAAAAAAAACTTTTACCTGCTCAATATATTTACTGAAAAATTGAGACTGGATTATTCCACCTGGTCTTATTCTGAAGCAGGTCATGGTAAAGGAGTGGCAGACGGTATAGGAGGTTCGGTTAAAAGAGCTTTAGACCGTCAAGTTGCATTTGGTAGGGATGTTGAGAATGGGTCGCAAGCATTTGAGCTTCTCTCTCAATGTATGAAAGTGGTGAAGATCATATATATACCAGACAGTGATATAGAGAATATAAAAAAAATCATACCAGAAAACCTCAGTACACTAATAGGCACCATGAAAATACACCAAATTATATCCCATACACTGAACACCATTCAGTACAGAAGCTTGTCCTGTTTTTGTGGTATCCAAAGGGGTACTTGCGACTGTTTTGGTCCGAAAACACACATTTTTAAAAGGAATATCCAAAATACTGTAACCCCTGAACCAGATGTTGAAACGGAAGCTGACATTGAGTCTCTCGGAGTCGAAATAATATTTCCTGGAGTCATGATCACAAACGACGACGCTGAAAACTTGCCGGAAGCCCAAATGAAAACCCATAAAGCTGAAATGATATCTGCTGGAGGTAGTATCACAAATAACGACGCTGAAAACTTGCCGGAAGCCCAAATGAAAACCCATGAAGCTGAAATAATATTTGCTGGAGGTAGTATCACAAATAATGACGCTGAAAACTTGCCGGAAGCCGAAATGAAAACCCATGAAGCTGAAATGATATCTGCTGGGGGTAGTATCACAAATAACGACGCTGAAAACTTGCCAGAAGCTGAAACGCAGTCTCTTGAAGCCAAAATAATATCCAATGGGCAGAAAATTGAAGATGAATCTCCTGTTCCAAAAAAAAACAAAATTAGGGTATAAGATATAACGAAGGTACATTCAAACATAAACAAACTTGCTCCCATCAAAACTGAAACTCAATATAAATCTTTAAAAACTATAATCAAACGCACATTGCCATGCAGAAGCTGTAAAAAACATTATTTGTTTAATACTTACCTAACTAAATGTACAAAATGTGAACTTTTCTATTGTTCAAACTGCATTGGCAATTTAAAAACCGATGTCTATGTTTGTGAAATTTGTCGATGAATATTAATAGTATTACTTATATATATAAGGTATAATATATAAAATAATAATATTCTAAAAATTGCCATACTTAATGTCTATTTTGTCATTTAATAAGCTGTGAATGAGACTGATTAATTAATCTCTTGAATTTAGGTGTAAAGCTTGGTTTCGTTGATTTGATAGAGTACTGATAAGAGTTCCTTTTAATTTTAAATATCTAGGTTTTATAAAACTATAATTAATAGGTTAACCTATTAAGCTTTTCTTTTATTATTAAATAATATTTATAAGAAAGTGATATAATTGTTCTTGTCAAGAGACTGATATATAACTCAAAGTTGTAAAAAAAAACAACTAATGGTTGTAAAATTAACGTAAGATTTAAGTAGGTATAGGTACTTACCAAATTCCTAAATAATTAGTTTGATTATTCTGTAGTGAAGTCAGTTTTGTAGTCAAATGTGAACGCAGCCTTACTTTTTTGTTACGTTCCACTGAGAAATTGTCCCTCAATTTTGTTACAGTATTATTAAAAAATACAGTTTATTTTATTTCAAAGTGTATATTCTAGTGTTGTTATTTGGTTACAAAATATGTTTTTTAATTGCCAGAAAGTTCCTTGCACCACTATTTTTTAAACTTACAGTTTTATAGGTATGTAATGTAAAGATTGTGGTTAAGTCAGTAAAGTAACTCAAAGGAGTACATATTGTGAATATTACACCACGATTCTTATTTTTCTGATAGTTTTTGTGATAATTTGATAATGTACCCCATTTCTGTATTATACAATATTAAAAGTTAATATATCGCGTTTCATTTCAATATTTTATATGTAATTCCTTTTGTTTCTCAATGGAATAACTTTTTCAGACTCATGCAAGTAAAAGATAAATATTTATTGATTTGATGTATTATTTTATTATACTTCTATATAATTAGGTGAGTTAGACATTTATCTTCTGAATAGATGGCATTAAAATAAAAAAAATGCACATTTTTCATAAGACCTTAAAAAGAAATGTGACAACAAAAAAAAATATGCCCAAAATTGTTCTTATGCTATCATCTTTCCACGATGACGATAAAATAGATCAAGAAACTGGAAATGAAGCTAAACCCAAGATTGTAACATTTTATAATTGCACAGAAGGTGGAGTGGATATTGTAGAATCTACAACATCCACACTGAAGGAATTTACTTACATCTCAAAGGGAAGCTAAGCCTTAGAAAAGTTGCCAAAGAAACGAAGGTTCTATATCCGACGCTATGTAGTCTTAAAATATATTATCAAATCTTTCTTCCCGATTGGAGCCACATTACGACGTAAAAAAGATCTTCACCGAAGAGCGGAAGAAAAGAAAACATAGCCGGCAGAGATTGGTTAAAAGGTTACCGAGCAAGACACCCAGAACTGTCAGTCAAGAAACCAGAGGCTTGCAGCTTACAGCGCACAGCACAGCTTACAGTTTACAGCGCACTGCGCTGTAAACTTGGTAACGTTAACTCTATTGAACGCTGCGCTCAGCGCAGCGTTCAATAGAGTTAACGTTACCAAATTCTTTAATAACCTTAAAGAGATTCTAAACGGTCATCCATCATTTTCCAATGGGAGCAGATTATATAATGTGGATGAAACTGCTACAACTACAGTGCAGCGACCAAGTAAAGTTCTTGCAGCCAAAGGACGCAACGTCTGCCAGATTACAAGTGGCGAACATGGAGTACTGGTTACCATATACTGCATCGTAAACGCTCAACATTTGCGTTTGCGTGCATCCAGTAACGACTGAACACGCGAAATTGGCACTCCTATCGGTTAAATCATAAATCAGACTATCGCAGTTAACCTAGTATTCAAAACCACGTCAGTTAGCCTTAGCTAACGACGAAACCAATTAAAAATGCGCCGAGGAAAGCTCAAAGTGACGCGCGCAGCGGACGAAAGAATGCCGTTTTACACCAAATTCTCCAACATTATCTTACTTCTGATATTCGTGACAACGTTTTACTTAGCAGTCTCCTTCACGCCACTTACGAAAGAGGAGCATATGGAGAGCTACGACAGAATGAACGAACACGTGGAGCCATTTCGTAGAAACCTGTCTGAATGCGCGCGACAGGTCAAGGCGACGATGGTAGACGTCGAAAACTTCCTGAAGCGAATCCCCCAGAGCTCCATGCAAGGAAAATGTTTCGTGGCCTGCATTCTCAAGCGGAACCAGATAATAACGAATAATAAGATAAATCCTGTCAATCTGATAGAAGCTAATAAAGCTGTTTATGGGGAAGATAGCGAAGTGCTAGACCGCATGAAAGGTGCGGTGAAGGAGTGTTCCAGAGTGATTGAAACAATCTTTGAGATTTGTGAGTACGCGTCGGTTTTCAACGACTGTATGCATATGAAGATGGAACATATCCTGGATAAGGTGACAATGGAGCGGCGGATGCAGGCGCTAGGACAGATGACCAGCGACCCCGACCACTGGTCCGAAGACGAAGACGAAATTTTGAGGATGGTTAAAGACGAACTGTGAATTTTTACTTTCGATGAGTTTTATGTTCTTTTTTTATTCTTTTCGAAATTATTTGTAGACGTGAATTCTTTTTCGCCCACTATAAAATCATTATACCACACAGACACTTAGAACCTAAGTATCAACAATACCATATTTTACTGTATCCCTACTAGAAACAAACGCGCTTTGTAGATAGGTTTTGTGAATTGATGAGAGTTAGCGGTCATCGCAGTCGTTGGGGATTCTGCTGCAAAACTGAGGCAGCAGATTCAATAGTTTTAAGGTCTCTGGCCACAATCTCGTTCCATGAAAGGAAAATCAACGGACCAGCAAAAAAATTGTTTGCCAATTATTTTGCTTTGCATTTTAGTACCGGGACATACACGGTCATATTATAGAATGACAGCGACAGACTCTTATACATAAATAGGTTTCCTTTAAATAAAAACACGTTAAAGAAGAAATGTTTATTTCTCTTCAAAATTACCAAACGTTCGATATGATTCCAATTTATACTAGAAGCACGTAAGAAACCAACACAACTATCAAGGATGCCTGTCCACCAAAGTGATGCTAAAATCTTCTCGTTAGTTATTCTAAATTCAATGTTCATCAAAGTTCATCTTAAACATGATTTAGTAACAAGAGGTTGGATGTGTGTGGATGTGTGTTCAGGTGGCTCTGACCGCTGCGCTTTAGTGGACAGACAGCTTTATTAACTTTTCCAAAAATCTAATTATAAAAGTTTGACAAATATCCGATCAACATTAGACCATTATTCTCTATTACATACTAAGAATTTGAACTCTAGTATAATTTTAATAAAATCCAATTTGGTACAACATTAATAACAATTTAATTTCTAAGGAAATATGTTTTCATGAAAATATAGTAACATTTCGTTGTGTGGTTACAGTGTATTAAATAGTTATATAATATGTGTTAATCGTCCATTCTCCTTGACACCCCCAAAATTAGACTACAGACCATAGGTTTCATCAGGAATCGCTGTGCAATTGTGGGGGTGACCATGAAAATTAACTGTGTTGATTTGCGGTGTCTACCTAGATAGGACAAAAAGTATACTGGATCTTGAATAGCATACAAGTGCATATCATTAGCAATTTGTATGAAAAACTAATTTTATACCATGCATCCACTACATACTGTAATTTTTTCATACAAACATTGAAGAATGCTTTTGTATGAAAATTCCGGGTGGTCTTATTAAAAACACTATCAATATATATTTTAAATTAGACTTCTGTATAAGTAGGTATACACAAAAGCTACAAAAATTAAAACAATCAGTTCTTTTACACTACAGAATTAAGGCAGCACACACGATAGATCCTGATGAGTCGCCTGTTTTCACAATGCTACATAGATAAGTAAACATTGGTGGATAAACATCGCCATCTTGCCCCAAACTAAGCAAAATCTGTTTGAAACTAACCATCATCATCATCTTCCTGCCCTTATCCCACTCTATGTGGGGTCGGCACAGCATGATCTTGGATTGGTTTGAAACTAACCCAGACACAAAAACATTTATGTTTACCAAACAAATGTTATCCTCAGTGGGAATCGAACACACAATCTAATAGCGCAGAGGGCAGATCTACCAAGACGCAGTCAAGTGCAAAATCTATTGTGTGCTACCCACATTGCATCTCAAAAATACAGTTAAAAATACTCGGAAGTTACATAATTTTTTTACAGTATATTTATCTAAAGGTAATAATTTAAATACATGGATACAATTGAGCTTAAGTTACAAAAAATAGCTGCATAAGTAAAATAAATGTTACTGATTATTCTTAATAAAATTCAGAAATATAAATTCTGATAAAATATTGGTTTAAAATATTGTTTTTTTGTCTATAATTTAAAAAAATAGTATTTACAGTAGCTTCAAAAAACAGATAGAGGCAGAAATAAATAATTATCTAAGCAATAATTATCATACATAATATCCATAATATCCATAAAATCACAATTCTTATAACGAGAAAAAAAACTGCATAATGAGTTATCATTTGTCTAAACTAAATAAAAGAAATCACTCAAACTGATTATCATCAAACAACCTATTTCAGATTTTTCTACACATTAAACCTTTAATCTAAAATTACTTTATAATTTGTTCTAAATATTAAAACAATTAAAGAAGATATTGTACAGTCTTCATTTCACAAAATATGTTAAACTTTTCTATTGAAATCAGAAAATGTAGATTTTGTTCCTAAATAATATTAATCTAAAGTTATTCTAATACCTAGACTATATTAATGCTAGGTATAAGTAATAATACATCTAGAACATACATTATTTAAGTTATGTTATTTAAGTGTTGAGAGAATATCATTTTGAAAAGTTTAATTCACTCTAAATATCGCTAGGCACGAGTAAAGTCTACCGAGCGAATTCAACGTAGATTTGAGACATTTCTGAATGATCCTAGTGATTTCAATAGCCGCTCGCGACGCTGACGCGCTAGGCAAGTACTCTATAAGCCAGGACGTACGAGGCAATCGCCCAAAATGCGGGCCAGGCACTTCCTAACCGTTTAGTTAGTTATCATCTGCCACGCGCGACAGCCTCGCGAGGCAAATGAATAAATTACTTTTGACTGGAACATTAACGCCAATGTGGACGTTATATCGAAAACGAGCGAGAGACAGCGAAGTCTTTCAACCTTCTAGCCAAGCTAATTTGCGTTCTACTGCTCAATATGTATTGAGATTGACACATGCCTCCGCGATGTACCCACGTGACTAAGCGATCGCAAAGTGGCTTAGTTATAATAGCCTCTGTTTCGTTTTTACATCTCAGAGAAGGGTAAACATTTGGAGCACATTCCCACTCGGTATCTTTCGCAAAGATTGCTTAAAATCGTTACCACTGACATAAAATGTTCTTATTTTTTTGTTTATGCTATTTTTGCTACGCTGACAGCAAGTGTGAAAGATTCAGCGACCTAAATGCTTTTAACTGATGATGGCTTCACTAAACTTGTCAGTTAAAAACGGATTTTAAGTAAACTATTAACAAGTAACTATTTTATGTATGATACAAATATGATCACTACTCAAATATGGTTAGCGCTTTTCGTACGTCACTTGTCTAAGCTAACCTAACTCATACCTATTAAATGTTCTTAAATATTCAACTAACAGATGCTGTAGGATTACTATAGCAAAATGTTTATCAATTAAAACGTAATTTAAAAGACAAAATATCAACGTTGCTTATTATACGGACATCCGTTAGTAGAAAATAGGAACGGGGTACGAGTGTAATGCAATAACAATGGTGCAAGTTCTATTTTTATTCACTTTCCTGAACCAAACCTAATTTGACTTACGTGACTAAATTTTGCTGTCCTCCCCGAGCATGTCATTAAAGTCGACTAAGGAATATTATCCTCTCTAACATGATAGACCATCTATAAGGGCGAAGGGTTGATCACCTGTCTGGTCATCTTTAATCAGAAGTGGCTGCAAGTATTCTTATACAATTCTGCAAGTATACTAGTGACTCTACCCACCCCTTAGAGATACGGGCGTGATAATGTGTATGTATATATGTATAAAAGCTATAATTGTATAACTATCAAGTTTAGTTTAAGAAAATAACAGAATCGACATAAATTTGTTTACAACATCATTGTAAAACTATACGAAAAAGTCTCAAAAGGTTTGGATATTGTATTTACCGTGTTAAGAAATTTAATATGGCAGTGTCCTAATAAAAATATTTAAACATAATAAGCGTATCTTCATCTTACCTTAAAAAAAAAACATTAGAAATAACAAATTCATAGTAAAATTTTCTAAAAGTACAGTTAGAAAGGGCTTACACTAATTTAACCTTAAGGGCCTCTTTCACTGGTGCTAAGTTTTATGTTGAGCACGGTCGTTATTTAGATGTGTGACCGCTAGAAAAATCAACGGATGTTTAGATATTGGTCCTTCAAGCCGGATATGGACGGCTTAAAGTAGACTTTCGAAGCAAGCATCAGTATGGTGCCGCGTCGAAACATTGACACGTTGAATGCGACCGTCAATTAATCACGAAAATCACGAATATCACGTGTAGACTGCAAAAATTGCAAGAGAAACTGGAGAGTGTTGGACTGATGCGGACTGAAGATCAAATGAAATTGAGCACCTGTTATAAATAGACGTGATTTTTGGGGAGGTAGTCTACAATCTATCCAACCCCATTGACGTTTCATACATTTTTGTAGTAACTCTGTCGCCACGCTTACTTCGCAAGTCTACCTTTAAAAATAATAGGATTTGTGACACCTGACACAGTCTATCAACCACTAGGAGCGAAGAGACCCATTTTTACTAAACTATCTCTTACTTGAATTATTGAATTTCATCTTTATTACATTACAATAAAAGCTTAAGTTGAATGGGCTGGTATCACTTTTAATAAAATACTCTATTCAAACACTATAGACGTACTAGATTCAAAATATACATGCACATTTGTTAATACTATAAAAATACTAATTCTCTCAGGACTTCAGTATTGGCCCACAACTTTTAAGCCTGTTTTATAATTTTAAATACTTTAAATCCAATAGCTGCGTGCTGACTGAACGAGATGCCTCGCAGGCTGCCGCGCGAGGCAAGCGTTCGCTTAGGGCGAGGCACGCTTACTAAGCTTACTAAGCGAGCAATTGCCTCGCGCGGCAACCTCTCGAGGACGCTCGGTCAGTCGGTAAGCAGCATATTCGGTTTCCTAATATTTGCAGGACGTTAATAAAATTCAAATAAAAATGAGCTGTTTGGGCAAGACACCGGCAACGTCGAGAAGATCAGACTTCTAAAACAATTGATAGACATTTTTCTCACGGAGGCGGGCTGGTCTTAATTATAAATAATAATAATAAATATTTGTGGACATTTCACACAGCGCCATCTAGCCCCTAACTAAGCACAGCTTGTGTACAGTGCGAACCAGATGGCTGATACAATACTTATATACTTTTTTTTGTAAATACATACTTATAATACATAACGCCTCACGCGTAATTTTTCACTAACTAACCTAACTTAACCTACTAATTTCGATCTAAGCAGATGTTCAACAGAATTTTCAATTTTACGTTGGCATATATAATATATATCTACACAATTAGACCAATCCGCCTTTGTAAGTTAAAACATCTATACTAAATTCATATTTCGTGATGATAAAACAAATGTACGTGGGAGTAAATATTTAAAAAACTGTATATTCTATTTTATTACTCATGATTTAGTCGTTTTAGTTTCATAATCGCGATTTAAAATCCTAAATTCATTGGCAGTGAATTAAGTCATATTTTTCTATGATATTTTTTTTTTACATTTTGTGGTGGAATTTAATTAATACATATACCTTCAGGGATCTATCAGACAGGCGTTCGCTCGTTCAAGCGGTCAATTTTGCGCTCATGCTAATGATCACAAAGTTAATAATTCGTCTTCTGATGAAGAATAATTGTCAAGAAACATGGACACAGTAGTGGTAACGCGTAGACCGTCCAACAGCGGGGTTCGTGGGCTACTGCACGCTCACGCAGAACATGAACTCGTGACGCCTTCTGTCTGATAGATCCCTTAGATAATATTCTAGAACTAAACTCAAAAATAGAGTTGTAGGGAGAAATGTTTGCATATTCTGCAAACATCTGTTCCACCCCTAGTACTTTAGTTTCTGATACTGCACGGGGAATCCACTAGGATACTAATGGAATCAGAAGCGTATTATTATGAATTCAAAAGTGCCAAGAGAATTAAACCAACAATCATTCAATCTTTGAGTTTAGTTCTCGAACAAATTTCACATTAATTTAGTTTTTCAACATTTAAAAACTATTGACTAAATTGTCCAATCCACTTTCCCACCGACAATGTCAAAAGCCACACAATTCCAGACCCTTTAAACTAGGTT
Source organism: Scotopteryx bipunctaria (assembly GCA_949320045.1). Classification (NCBI taxonomy): domain Eukaryota; kingdom Metazoa; phylum Arthropoda; class Insecta; order Lepidoptera; family Geometridae; genus Scotopteryx; species Scotopteryx bipunctaria. Next base: position 7,938,626 of record OX439460.1, read on the forward strand.
TTACAGTCCTATGAGTACAATGGCATTAAGCTTCCAACTTCACTGGCGAAACATTTTAAAAGACGGGTCATTGGAAGCCATACTATGAGTACCAGTAGTAAAGGTTGTCGTACCTGGATTTAGGCGTATGTCATTCCTGTGGACAACTCTGTACGAACGAAGCCGGGAACAACCCGGTACGACCTGTAATGAAATAAGTTCATTTGAGTAACATCTAAAATATTTATATGCGGGGCTTCTTTAACTTCAACCCGGCACTATAACCCCTTTTCGAAGGTTATTTTGAAAAAAAAAATTAAACTAGTGTCCATTAATTTGATATTTAAAGTATCAAATCAGAGTTTCATTTAATCACCGGATTTGAACCCACGACCTTAGGGTCGGAAGGCGGGGTCTGCCACTGGACCGCCAATCGATTTTTGTGTGCGAAAAATTTATGTACGCTATACCAGTACTCTCAAACGGTGAAGGAAAACATCGTGAGGAAACCCGCGGCTTAGTCAGCTCCGCACGTATTGACCATGTCTTTTCCTGTGAACAAGGCTGACTAAGCTGAGATGACGAAATAGGTGCTGGGCAAGCCTATTCCATCATAATTCGTCCCGGGCACTACAGCGTCCCGTTTGTGGAGGTAAAAGTTGCCTCCTGACGCTGTGTAAATCATCTACTATAGATGGTAAAAGGCATGTTTTTCATGATTACATATGGCTCTGCCTACCCCCACGGACGTGATAATATGTATGTAAGACATACCAGTGCGTTGTAAAGTGCCCTTGTACCATCCGTCGCCGCGTTTCTTGGAGACTATCACGATGTCATCCACTTTCAGTTCTAATTCGTACTCTGAATTAGGCGGGTACGGCACTATGCAGCGGAACCTATAATCAAACATCCAATAAGTTTTTGCCAAAAACTAGCAGTATTGTTTCAGCTCGTTTCAAGTCAAGCCGAAGATTAGGGGAGGCCTATGTCAGTGGACTGCTATAAGCTGATGATGATGATGAATGAATCGAGGTACCGGACTTTTTTTTGCGTCATTGTTATTACACGAACTGCTTTAGAACAAACAATTAAACGAAAATAACAAATTACTTAACTATCTATATTAGTATCGAATTTAATACTTTTTTCAATCATGACTCGTTTGATGAGCTTCTTAACTCTTTCAGTGAGCTAGTTAAGCTAGTTAAGTTGAATCAAGTATTGGTCAGACCATACTACTGTAGGTACACCCTTCAGAGACAAAAAGACATTTTGAGTGGCATACCTTTCCTTGACAGTTTGCGAGTGTTGGCGGTCTCGCCTCGCGGCAGTCACGTCCAGGGACTGGGATTTGCGATGCTGAGACTGCCACGGGCCATCATTGCTTCTGAAATTTGTAGATTGTAAGATAGAATTCGTAGATTTCTAGAGAAAATTGTACTTGCCACTAAAAGTCTCATATATCCTAGAAATATTATAAATCCAAAAGTTCCATAACAGTAACGGATCCAGGATTTCGGTTCGTATATCAAATTTAATTCAAGATTTGTCACGGGAGGACTCAAATGCTTTTGGGGGCTAGAGCCCCTTAATTAAATTAAAAAAAAAGTAAATGCTAGCCATATTTTAGTGTTCACAATAATAATATTAATAATACCTACAGTTAAAATAAAAAAAGACTATGTGTGTAAATTAATCCGGATCAAGAGTGCAGTATGCACTTTCGACCAATGCTTCATAAAGGCATAGTCTACGTCCAACCATCCTCCTTCCAACAATAAGTCGCAAAAAACTTTTAGAGCCACCCCTGGATCCGCTACTGATCCAAAACCATTGTATGAATAAAAATCAGTTAAGTTTTCGTTTCCAATTGAGTGAATAATGAAGTAAAAATTTTCACAAATTTCAACTCATGGTTTGAAATATCATGAATTTCCGATGTTGGCTGTACCAGGATATCAGAAAGATCTTTATATAGGTCTAGTGAAACGCCCCACAACTTTGTCCGCGTATCTTTCATACAAACTTAACCTTCCCCCTCCAGGACCTCCTCTAGGAGTTGAATTTCGGGAATTCCTTTCTTAGAGCTCCCCTACATCTCAAAAGGGATATATCCTCCAAGTTTATGTTTCTAGGACTTACGGTTTATGCAGTACGTTGATTGTCAGTCAGTGAGTAAAGGTTATATATATTTAGATTCCGGATTTATAGAGGAATAACTAAAAGGAGAATCCGGGCTGTAAGTTATTTTGTCTGTTTTAATTGTATTTGATTAGTATAAGAATGTGCACTAAATAAGGGGTTAGTTACATGGTTATGCGTGTTATGAAATGAGAAGCAACACACAAAATAAACAATGCAAAAATTTATCGGTGGACATTTTCACACAAAGTTATCCAGCCATAAAATTACCAAAGCTTATATAGGGACCATGTTGTTATGTAGGGCTATTAGAAACTTTATAACTTTTTTTAAATACATACCATACACACGGACAAAGAACAAAAATCTATGTTGATCACAATTAAATGTTTGTCCTGGGTGGGACCCGAACCCACAGCTTCCGCGCTTCTGCGCAGTAGGCTACCAACTGAGCTGAGGCCCTATAGTCCAATCGAAAACTCATCACCGTTGCAACAATATGAGCAGTGCGGAAGATATGTCTTACTCGCTCACACTCATTGCCTTAGGGCCAGTGCTCGCAGTTGGTGCGGCATGGCACGGCGCGGCAAAAAATTGTTTTTATTTAAAAATTTCGACCTTATTTCAATGACCTTAGCACTGACATTCCTTTATTTCAACACGAATAGACCGACACCTCGGGTTGCCGCGGCATCACGCGAGACGCATAGGTTAGTTCATATCGTTAATGTAATTGAAACAAGGTTGAATCTAGCCCGGTAGACGAGCGTGTGGCATGACGCGTGTGGCATGACGCGGGATGCTGTGCCACGCCGTGCCATGCCGCGCCATGCCGCGCCGACTGTAAGCGCAAGCCCTTATATCGGTCAGTATGCATACAACCTGTGAATGAGATGGTCGTGTCGCTCCTTGTGTCGTCTGTCGGGAGCGGGGGCCGGCGCGGGCGCGGGCGCTGGGGCGGGGGCGGGGGCGGGCAGCGCTCGCAGCAGCTGCGAGGGGCAAGATCCGGACCTACCCGCGAACCGACATATCTTTTACAAGCATTCGTAACCATACTCATTTAGAAACCGAGTAACATAGCCATAAGTTTTAAGGTATACTACTATAATATATCAACATGGCCCATTTTCACGGCCACTACACAAAAAAAAATAGCAATGGTTCCTAAGATACTCCTGTATCTCTCAAGTTGTGTTTCTCAAGTTTTTTTTTTTGTTACGATACAAGAATATGCATTTGTAACAACCTTTATTTCGATAACGTATGTATGGTTACGAAAACGCACTAAGGTAACAGTCACACGAAAGGTTAAAAAGGCGATCGAAGCCAAATCCCTCGTGTTTATGGTTAAGGTTTTAGTAAGCGTCGAAAAGGTCAAGAGTGTAAATTTTAATGAAAAATTTTTTTTTTTAATTGAGTTAAGGTACTTCAAATTACTGAACACTTAAGAGTCGTTTTGGCACACTTTCCTTCCTCTTAATGACTGATGAGGTGTGGAACTCTTTCCAAAAATAAATTCCAATCTTTGTTAGATAATTTCACACACTATTGACCAATCGACAATAACACAAACACAATGCAATCGTGGAATGAATGACTGTGCGTTACACCGACCCATACACATGCAACAAAATGCACACACAGATGTCTGAAGTTGAAAACCTTTTAACTTAGGATCATATCAGTTGTTGCAGAACTCAAATGCCTAGTATAACCCCCCGAATACTCAAACGCGACTCAGAGTTGAGCACGTCTCGACTCACGGTATTTTGACAGTTTCTGATGAAAATCTGTCAAAGAAAAAAAAATCGTCATTTGAAACGTGCTCAACTTTGAGATGCGTTTGAGTATTCGGGGGTAAGTGTTACATTTTTAAAGACTATTGGATCAAGTAGCTTCTAGTTAGTACATTACATATTTTATTATAATTTTTTAAGAGGCCGTTATTGTTATTTTACAATAATCCTAGGAAGGAAATACGGTAAGGCTTACCAAAACGCAACGCATGCGTGTTCTAAAAAGGTCTTCATCTATATTTTTTTGATTTATATAAAATTATGGGCCGAGATTCAGGTATGGGCCCAAGTACCACATACATGGACCGAATTTTACAGGTAATGGGATCAAAAAATCAAGTTACCCATTTTTATTACAGGTTATGGGCCCAATTTATCCACATACCTAAAGCTTTTATCCCTAAAACCTTTTATCCACATACCTGAGAGCACTGGTGGTCCAGTTGTAGTGACTCCGCCTTCCGATCCTAAGGTCGTGGGTTCAAATCCGGTCATGCACCAATGGATTTTACCGAAATATGTATATTCGCTATACCAGTAATCTCAAACGAGAAAACCGGCTTGTCGTAGAACCTAAAAAGTTGGAAAATATGTGTCAAGTGCACGAAAGGAGCCTTTAAGGCGCACTGATTGGAAAGAACTAGTGACACGACTAGATAGATAGATATACCTGACATGGACGGGATGATGCTGCGAGGCCAGGTTCAGCATGAGGGATGTTCCAGGACCATCTTCGAACACCGGGTTGTCCATACTGTAGCCCTGTGGCGGAGGAGATTTGCACTTCTTCATGGCGGCCAATCGCTTCATCAGGGATACTCCCGTGGATATTGAAGACTTCTCCGCTTTGGATTTTTCTTTAGACTAAAAATTAAATAAATTTTTGATCACCCGACAGTCACATACAGTCTTTTTTGAACTCTCACTATCAAAATTCATAATTCGGATTATAGAAAGTTATTTTCCCGACGTTACGATTGTGTAACTTATTACTAGTTGTAGGTACTTTTAAGTCGCTATCCTCTTTCACTTTTTTGTACCTTATATTTATTTCTTTTTCTGCTTTTAATTTGTCTGCTTTGTGTGTGGTAAATAAATGTTATTTCTTTCATTCTATGTTGCAACAGCCGTGGCCACGGGTCATCTAACGCGTTAAAAACCTGTTCTATAATCATATACCTACGTAGTTTATTTATTTATTCCAACTTACGTCTATCCTTACAGGCTAACCTAATAAGATAGCGTAGATCATAATAATATAGGTAATAAATGATTACAGTCATATAACATCAAATAAAAATTAATGTCAAATATCAAAATATTTACAGCGGGAATCGAACCCGCGCCTCTTGCGTCACAGCCGAGCACTCGCCCGCCACGCTACCGAGGTCGTCTAAATATCAACCATAATGATAAGATTACTTAGTCTTTGTTTTTGCTTTTTGACCATAATAACAGAAGAATCTGCAGAAAATGCAACTGTTACGGTAACATACCTTCTCCATCCGCGGCGTGCTCTGCTGAGACTGTGACTGCGCTTGCGCACTCCATGAGTACAACAAGGGAACGGCTGAAACATATTAAATTAATATTATTTGTTGTATTTGTACCCGACCGCGAAGAATGAGGGTCATGCGTTTGGAGTGTATGTATATACTAGCTGCATGCTGAATAAAAAGTAGCCTATATGCTATTCCAGCACACGTATTATGTATATTCCAAGTTTCACTCAAATCCGTTCAGCCGTTTACGCGTGAAAGAGTAACAAACATCCATACTTACAAACTTTCGCGTTTATAATATTAGTAGGATTTATGAAATGGTATTCACGAAATTTATGTGCGCTATACCAGTACTCTCAAACGGTGAAGGTAAACATCGTGAGGAGACCCGCGGCTTAGTCAGCTCCACACGTATTGACTATGTCTTTCCTGTGGACAAGGCCGACTAAGCTGAGAATGGAATAGGTGCTGGGCAAGCCTACTCCATCTCAATTCGTCTCGGGCACTACAGCGTCCCGTTTGTGAAGGTAAAAGTTGCCTCCGGACGCTGTATAAATCATCTACTATAGATGGTAAAAGGCCTTAGTTAGTTTACTCACGAGTGGTGTTAGGGCTCTGAGCTCTGGGCGGCGCGTCGGGCGGCGCGTGTGGCGCGGTGGTGGTCGCGGGCTTAGGGCTCGCGGCCGCAGGGGTTGCCGGCGCCGTCGCCTGCTTTAGTAGTAAGAGTATAATAATAAATATTTATGGACATTTCACACAGCGCCATCTAGCCCCAAACTAAGCAAAGCTTGTACTATGGGAACCAGATGCCTGATAGAATACTTATATACTTTTTTTTGTAAAGACATAATAACAATAGATACTACAACACCCAGACCCGGAAGAAATATTTGCAGAACATACAAACATTTCTCCCGTAGCGGGAATCGAACCCCCCTGCCTTTAGCGTCTCAGCCGAGTACTCGCCCTCCGTGCCACAGAGGTCGTCTATAAGTCGTGATAGTTTACTTTTTTAAATTTATTTAAGGGTTTTGTCGCTTTGCGACCACATCACCCATATAAAAGAAAAATGAATAAAAAACCAAAAAAAACTTAATCTATACCTACTTATAATAAAACTTAACTACTTATATAAACCTAATATATAGATAGACTACCCCGGCTTCGCACGGGGATAGACATATACCATCGTGGACTTTTTTTGTAGACCTTTATAAGGTACAATACTGTAGTAAATTATTTTGATTTATCTCGTAGGGTTCAGCCGGCGTTTGCAATGTAAGCTCAAAAAATGTGTTGATTTACGACATCACATTAGAAACTTTTAAAATTATCAGTGTTTCTCTACTATATTATGCATGTATTATACATATAAACCTTCCTCTTGAATCACTCTATATATAAAAAAACCGCATCAAAATCCGTTGCGTAGTTTTAAAGATCTAAGCGTACATACCTTTAAACGTGATTGCAAAGGGATCATTTTACAAAAAAATAGCCAAGCGTGGTTTCTTGCCTGTATCTTCCACGCTTGGTCGCGTTACGAACAGGTGTAAATGCAACGTAGATTTAATTTATGGAATAAAGAATTTTTGACTTTGACTTTGACTTTAGGGACAGACGGCGGGAAGCGATGATATGTAGTGATGATAATAGATAGATAAATAAATAAATAAATAACACCCAACAGTCACATACATAGTCCTGACCCCACACTAGGATTCCCTGTGTCGTGGGTATCAGAAACTACGAGTACCATGGTACCACAACACCCAGACCCGGAAGAAATATTTACAGATCATGCAAACATTTCTTCCGCAGCGGGAATCGAACCCGCGCCTCTTGCGTCTCTGCCGAGCAATCTCCCGCCACGCCACCGAGGCCGTCATAGATGTAGTGTAGTGTACCTTGATGAGATAGATGTAGTTGTACCTTGTTGTCTCTTTGTCTCGGCTGATGGTGTGGAGCGCGCGGTGCGACGTAGTTCCCGGGGAAGACGCCGTGGCGCTGCAAGCGACCGCACCACCCCTTGAACCAGCCGTCGCGACATCTCTCGCTCACCGTGTACACGCCTGTAACAAAATAACGGTTAACAAAATCATTCTTAGCTTCCGTACTAGTATTGCTTATCGATAATCGACTATCGATAGATTATAACTTAGATAGTGGCAATAATATCGATAGTTTTTCGTCTAATAGTATCGATAAAACTTAGGCCTTCTACCATCTATAGTAGATGATTTATACAGCGTCAGGACGCAACTTTTACCTTCACAAACGGGCCGCTGTAGTGCCCGGGACGAATTAAGATGGAGTAGGCTTGCCCAGCACCTATTCCATCCTCTCAGCTTAATCGGTCTTGTCCACAGGAAAGACATGGTCAATATGTGCGGAGCTGACAATCGATCGACTAATGACTATCTCGAATGACTAATGACTCGATTGATGCAAACCTCCTTTCTTCAATTCTAGCTCATCCGGTTTCTGTGGCTTGTAAGGATAGAGTGCGACGTATGCGGCCGGCAGGGGCCGCTCGGCGCTGCGCTCGCGCCGCCGCCGGCTGCCGGACCGAGCGGCCTCTGAGCTGTGGTCTAGCAGACTGGTGGCCAGGATCTCTGCCGAATGCCTGCAATTACAACACCATTAGCGTGCGGCAAGAGAGAGAGAGAGAGAGAGAGAGAGAGAGAGAGAGAGAGAGAGAGAGAGAGAGAGAGAGAGAGAGAGAGAGAGAGAAGTTTCGAATCTCGAGGCGGGTGAAGTGTTGGAATATTCAACTATATATTTTTCAGTGTAGGTATTGACGAGGAATGCTGTGTTTTCAAACTTTATAGATTCTACGGTATAACGTATCCTCACCTTTCAATATCAGGTCGTGCATCAATCGATTTTCTCATGATGTTTTCCTTCGCTGTTTGAAAGTATAGCCCACATAATTTTTCGAACGCATGTCCGGATTCGAATCCACAATCTCAGGATCGGAAGGCGGTGTCACTACCACTGGACCACCAGTGCTCTCAGTGTTCTATCTAGTCGTGTAACTAGTTCTCTCGAACCAGTGTGGAGAGAGGTTTCAAAGTGCGCCTCAAAGGCTCTTTTCGTGCATATAACACATGTTACGGTACGTTACGGCTTTCATACAGCGCGATACAGGCAATAAATATATACATACATACATACTATCACGCCCATATCCCTAATTCAGTGGGCAGAGCCACAAGTTAACTTAAGAAAACTTGTAGAATATATTTGTGGGATATTTGACTAATTTGAGACGAAATTTTGCACTCTTTCACAATTTTTCATGTAAACAAAACATCTTTCATCGTAACTCTTACTTGACAATCTTACTACTTTGACATTGACATTGACATTTCTCTTCCTATGAAGGGAAATGTCTATACGTGTATTTGTATTTGTTTTAGAACTTGTCTCTTAGTGTTGAAATCTGATATTGAATGATGATAGCCAACCTGTTCTGGTTAGAGTGCGGCTGCAGATGCGAGGAGGGCGTGAGGCTGTGTCTCTTCTCTCTGTGTTCTCTCCGCGGGTAGTGGGACTCGTGCGAGGGAGATAGCACCGCTTGGAGACCCAACCCGAAGTTCAACAGGGAGTCTGGACCGCTGGAACGCCCTGTAAAACAAACCATCATACATCATACATACTTAGACCATTTTGACGACTATAACAGTATTATTATGTCGACATATTTATTAATTTCACGTTGCGAACGCCCACGCGAAAGTGAAACAAATCATACTAATATTATAAAGAGGAAAGATGTTTTTGTTTTTTTTGTTTGTTTGTAACGAACGGGCTCCGAAACTACTGGACCGATTTCAAAAATTTCTTTCGCCAATAGAAAGCTACATTGTCAGGGATAAGTATAGGCTATAACATTTTTTCAAAAAAATTAGGAATCCGTAAGAAAATTGCAATATTGTAACCCAAGGTAGAAAACCCGAAATAGTTTTTGGCGTGCGCTGCGAAAACTATTGATTATAGAACAAAATAATGTAATACACGCGTACGAAGTCGCGGGCAACAGCTAGTAATATAAAAAACTTAAAAACACAGCGGGGCTCAAGCTGCCGTTGGTTAGGGCTACAGGCAGACTGCAGCAAGGAACCTCAGACAATATTATACAGGGCATGTATCACTGCCTTCTGATTCTATGTACACGACCGGATTTGGACCAACCAAATCGGAAGGCTACCAACTAGACCACCAGTGCTCTCTTTGTAAAAGATGTGTATGAATATGTTACATACCTTTGCTAGAAGAAGGTAGTTCAAGCCTTGAAGGCTCATTATTGCTTGTAGATTCCTGCACCTCCTCCTGGTTTTGCGTCGTGCCAGTTGCATTCAACTTTGGACTCTCAGCGGGCGGCAAAGTGACATTCAACGACGTATTCGTAGCCGTAGAACTCTCGTTCAAACTCAACACACCCATTGAAGATTCCAATGAATTGTCCTGTTCGTTAGCTTCCTCTTCTTGATTCTGAGCCGTATTCCCGGTAGTTACGGTCGCATTTCGGTCGGTGTTATTATCCGGAGAGCTGGGTAAGCTGGGCTCAGCGCTCTCACAAGTGCTCGTGTTAGAACTGGTATTAGGTGTGGTCGTGGAACCAACAGACGCCGTGTTCATACTTGAGCTAGAATCGGAGCTTACGTTCGTACTAAAATTGGCGGCCGTGACGGGAAAATGTTCGTGGGTGCGAACGTTCTGATATGTGGTCTCGACTTTGTGGACTGGGGTTGAGTAGTCGAGTTTACGTATTCTGTCGTAGTTCTCGCCGATTCGTGAGACGCTTTGGAGGGCTATAGTGCCCTTGCTATTGAAATGGATGAGGTCTAAGGAATGTTTCGTAGACTCGACTATGTTTCGTTGTAGCGGGGCGGTGTTGATGACTCCGTGGGAGACTGTGACTTGCTGGCTGACTTGCTGGTTGACTTGTGGCAGTACTTGGTCGATCGGTTGGTAGTTTGGATGGGATTGGCTCATGGTCGGCATGTTCTGACAATTGTTTTGATTGGTTGTCGGCATTGATGTGGACATCGGCTGGTAGCGGTGTAGATGCTGTGATGGTAAATACATTCAAGTTGTAATAATAATAATACAAATAATCAGTTTTATTTAAATACCTGCCTCAATCATGCGTAATGGTCGAACGGATTTGAATGAAATTTGAAATATAGATAGCTTTTGACCTGAAAAACCATATAGGCTTATATCAGGGTACAACGCTAGAGAAGTAGCCGGTGGAAGCTAGGTAACTGTGAGAGTTATATCATTTGCAATTACGGAAAATGAAACTAAAAACATTAGGAGTATTTAGTGAAAATTCAAAATATCCTTAGGTCTACGGAAATATATTTTAGTTACCTGCACATTTCTATGCCTGTGGTCGGAGTGACCGGCTTTTGCGTGGTCGGGTATGGGTGGGACTGGTCGGTTTAGAGGTGTCCTGTGAATGAATGAAATCCACGATAATGAATGAATGAATGAATGAAAAATACTTTATCGTAACAAAGAAAGCATACAATTGTCGGTCTTATCGCTTAAGAGCGCTCAGTCTCTTCCAGACAACCATGCGATCATTTACATATTTAGTACATGTAGCGAGATGTTTTTTTTTATGATTTCCCTATTCATGAAGGCTAATTATATCATACTACTACATAGTTCTATGATCATAATGCCTAGTTTTGGTTATTGTAGTGTTTTTAAACTGATGTTGTTCTCATTACATAGATATAGACATAGACAAAAGTTTATCTAGTTTATCTATTCTACGCTTTTTTTTACTTCCAGTCCAATAGAGAAGTACACAATAGAAAATTTCAACTTTCTACCTATTACGGTTCATGAGATACAGTCCGCTGACGGACGGACAGCAGAGGCTTAGTAATAGGGTCCCGTTGGCACCCTTTCAAGTACGGAACTCTAAAAATGGATAGTAAATTACCTATTCATGAGCATCCTGGCCGCCTGATTGAGTTCGACGAAGGCGATGGGGAATATCCCCACTTTCTGTTCCAACCGACCCTCCGCCCAGTTCTCGTCCACCCGCCTGTGCACCGTGATTATAGCCCCTGAAACAAAATGGCTCAGTTAATTTATCTAAATCAAAAAAAATTGCTTAGTTTTTATTATTTAGCTTAGATCCTAGAAATTATTAATTAAGCTATGTTATTTTAAACCAATTATGTAGGTTCTCTACTGGACTGGGAGTAAAGAAAAAACATAGAATGCGTCCAGCTGCTTCTCTCCCCGAGCATGTCGTAAAAGTCGACTAAGGGATAGTATCCTCTCCAAAATGATGGTCCACCTATACGGGCGATGAGCTGATCACCTGTCACCATGGTTCTCCATTTCCATCTTGGGATTTTAAATCAGAAAAGTGGCTGCAAGTTTTCTTTTGTTTAGTTGTGGCTTTGCCTATCCCATTAGGGATATGGGCGTGATAATATATTATGTATGTATGTAATTATGTAGGTCCTTTATAAAATTATTATTTTTTGTCTTTTAATTTGATTATTTGTTATTTTTATACTTTACTTTGTGCTCTAACCGCCTGAAACACAGGATTACCTAGTTCAGGCTCTCGTGTATTACATTATCTAAGTACATTTAAGACATTATAGTGGTAATTATTCTTGTATAACAAAACCTTATTAAATAAATAATTTATTATTATTATATCTATCTAGTCTTGTCACTAGTTCTTTCCAACGAGTGTGGTGATCTGATTTCAAGTGAAAGTCATGGAAAAAGAATGTAAAAGTTATTGTTGTTACCTTTATCGAAAGCTAAGCAGCCTTCTTCATCTGGCGCAGACATCCTAAAGTCGTAGAGCGCTTTGCAAAGCGCTGTCGGCACTTGTAGGGGGACCACCACCTAAAACGATCCGTTATTTATGTTACCATCGGTTCTATTACCACTGTAACTTACCTTCTCTGCTGCACTGGGATTATAGAAAAAACATGAATGCGTCCAGCTGCTTCTCTTCCCGAGCATGTCGTAAAAGTCGACTAAGGGATAGTATCCTCTCCAACATGATGAGATACAATAAGCAGTTATTCCCAAGGAGGGTTGACGTCAGGCAGGCGGCCGGTCATAAAACACCTTAGCCAAAACTCTTACATGCCTCTTATAAAGGAAGGACAGGAAGATGATGATGATGATGTACCTGTACATATGTGATGGGGAACATGCCAGATCGTCCAGAGCACTCTCCCTGGTACCAGTAGGGGTCCAGCTTCTTTATCAGGAGTATGGTCTCCCCTTTCTTGAACGAAAGGTCGCTGGAACACAACAAAAACTTTAAATACACCGGCCGGTCTTAAAACACTTTAGCCAAAACTCTTACAGCATGATCCAAGGAACATGTTGTGCCGACCCCACATAGAGTGGGATTAGGGCAGGAAGATGATGAAGCGCGTAAACATACGCCTAATTTTATTACAAGAATGTTATCGCTTAATTCCTTCAAGTCAAAGGTAAAAGAGCCATTATCTTTGGTTATGAACCATATTTATTTATATGTATATATTTTTTCAAATATATATTATCTGTATATATTTATATTGCGTGTAGTATATCTTATTAGTTCATCATATTTGTTAGTTCTGTCTCTGTACTGTACACATTACTTCCACCTATGTTAAAGCTTCTTCCTTGCCTCAAAGGTTTGCTGGTAGAAAACTCCGAGTTAAGCTCGCTTTTGTCCATGTACTTTTTAATGTTTTGTCTGTAATTGTTTCGTGTACAATAAAGAATTTCAGAATTTCAGTTATGTGGGTACAACGCGAGCAAAGACGCTGGCGAAAGCCAGTTGGAAGTAATAAGCTCTTGTTTCATGCATTGAGGTCACCCCTAGAATTGAGCGAGTTGATTTGTACACGCGGTTTTAACAAATCAATACAACTTACCCCATTTCCTTGGAGATGTAATCGTGCATGGCTCTCGCGTGCGGCGGCAACTGCTTACCATCGCGCGTCTGACCAGCTTGCTGAACCTGGAAATTAAATCGAAACTAAGGCCTTCTACCATCTATAGTAGATAATTTATACAGCGTCAGGAGGCCACTTTTACCTTCACAAACGGGAGGCTATAGTGCCCGGGACGAATTAAGATGGAGTAGGCTTGCCCAGCACTTATTCCATCCTCTCAGCTTAGTCGGCCTTGTCCACGGGAAAGACATGGTCAATACGTGCGGAGCTGACTAAGCCGCGGGTTTCCTTACAATGTTTTTCCTTCACCGTTTGAGAGTACTGGTATAGCGCACATAAATTTTTCGCACAGAAAAGTCCATGGGTACCCGACCCGACAGCATGATCCAAGGATCATGCTGTGCCGCCGACCCCACATAGAGTGGGATAAGGGCAGGAAGATGATGATAATCAAGCTATACTTTACCTGAACATGTCCAGTCCGCAGCGCCCTCTGCGCGGCGACCGGCTTCCTTGGCACGGAGTTCTTCATGCCCTCCAGGATCCTCATGAGGAGCACGTTCGGAGGCAGTTCCTCCACCTTCGCCTCCACCAGCACGCGACATTCCGGACATCGTAACTCCTTATGCGATTCTACTATCACCTGAAACAAGTTACATCATTGTTTATATTTACATACATATTATCACGGCCGTATCCCTAATAGGGTGGGCAGAGACACAAGTAATCATAAGAAAGCTTGCATCCACTTCTGATCCAAGACTCCCAAGATGGATATGGTGAACCACGGTTTATATTTGCCACTTATTATGTACAGCAGTGGAACATAAACGGCTAAATATAAATACCTATCCGGATATAAAAATTACCCTGGGTTATTCCAGTTCATAAACTACTGTATATTCTGAGTTTCAGCCAAATCCCTCATTACGGAGATGAACGCAGCCAAACTCACTTAGACGCTCACACAAACATTTTCGCATTTATAATATTAATTGTAATGGACGTTCCTCTCTGACAACCCTCTTAAGACATTTTGAAATTCATTGCTGAATAAGAGAGAGCTGTGTTCCTAAAAAACAAGTGAAGTCGCAACGCGCCTGACTCATTGCATCATTCCCGTATTCGAATCGCAGGATTGACTCACCACAAGTTAATGAGACATTGTCATCAAAACAATTAAGAACATGACTGGTAGGACATTCCCAGAGTTAATCAAGGCTATGGTCGAAAAATGTATTTTCAAATCTATAAGGAATCTATAATAGCGACCTGGCCCAATTTTCGCACGAGTGCAATGTGTAAAGTCTTTAGTGTGACGAGCATTTTTTTAATAAACCTTAATAAGAAATTCCTAAAAGACAGACGCTTCTGACTTTGTCTTAAACTATAAGATATACATAGTATAAAACAAAGTCGCTTCCCGCTGTCTGTCCCTATGTATGCTTAGATCTTTAAAACTACGCAACGGATTTCGATGTGGTTTTTTTTAGTAGATAGAGGAAAGTTTATATGTATAACTAGCAGCCGCCCGCGGCTTCGCTCACGCGGTACTCAGATAAAAAGTACCCTATGTCCCACTCCAGCACACGTAGGTACCTACTATCCTCATTATTCATTATAATATAGTATACGCTAAACGATGATTAAAGTATTGCCATCTCTTACCATTTCATAATGACAAACAGTGACAGGGCTAACTTTAAGCAATGGCTAACTTTAGCGAACGAATATGAATAATAGGGTAAGTATATTCCGTAGTTTTTGCGTGAAAGAGTAACAAACATACCTAAATCTAAAAATTAAGAAATTTCGGTGAATTTAGGAAAAATTTTGAGAGTTAAGGTAAACTTTTCAAAACGCAACGACAGCGCGTTCTAGGATTTGATCAGAATTAGCAGCGACATCTAGTTATCAGACGTAGAATTACGTCAGAACTCCATGAATAATCAAGATTGGAAACTTATTACACCAGTAATAATTTATGCTTCCTTTCACAGGTAATTTGACATTGACAGTTCCTTTTCCATATGTTTTGTATCATCTATTACTAATCTGTGTGTATCATCGCTGTCATTATGTCAAAATAAAAGTATTCTATTTTTCATGAAAAACATACCAAAAATAAATAATTTACAGGTAATTATGACATCAACTAAATGAGAAAAATCGGCTCTTTAATTTGATATAGGTTATGTGCAGTTTTAGACCAAAAATTGATTCCAGGTTTTCATCCCTTTTCACCCCTTTAGAGGTTGAATTTTGAAAAATCCCTTCTTAGTACACCCCTACGTACCAAGGTTTACCTACACTGAAAATTTCAAGTCTCTACGTCCAGCGGTTTAGGCTGTGCGTTGTCTGTCAGTCAGTCAGTCAGTCAGTCAGTCAGTCAGTCAGTCAGTCAGTCAGTCAGTCAGTCAGTCAGTCAGTCAGTCAGTCAGTCAGTCAGGACAAAGATTCTTATAATATAAGATATATGCATAATATAGTACAGAAACACTGATAATTTTAGAGGTTTCTAATGTGATGTCGTAAAAACACATTTTTTGCGCTTACATTGCAAACGCTGAACCCTACGAGATATATCAAAATAATGTACTACAGTATTCTACACCTTAAAAAGGTATACAAAAAAGTCCGCGATGGTATATATATGTATAGACATATACTTTTACTAAAAAAACATTCGCTAGTAAACTATAAGAGATAAAGGTGAGAAAATGTGATACATGTTTGTATTTTAGACTGGTTCTACCAATTGGAACTTTGTCTATGCAAATACATGAGTCGCATGTTAACAATCTTATCAATTGATTTTATCAACAGCTTTGTGAGTCAAGGTGGTAAACTCAATTCCTTGGTGGTTACTTCCGTTCAGTCAGACGTCCTTGATGTTACTAATAAATTAGACTATTGGTAATTTTTTTATTAGATTGAAAAATTATATATTATTTACAAGAAGACGTTATTTAATCTTACTTATATTATAAATGCGAAAGTTTGTGAGTTTGGATGTTTGGATGTTTGTGCCTCAATCACGCCTAAACGGCTGAACGGATTTGAATGAAACTTGGAATATACATAGTACATGTACTGGATTAACATATAGGCTATTTTTTATCCGGGTACCACGTGAGCGAAGCTGCGGGCGGCAGCTAGTATAACTATAAAATAAAATATAATCATTTACTTACAAATACAAATAGTTTATTTGGAACAAAATATAAACAGCCTCGTAAAATAACAAAATTAGTACACGATGATAGCTGCAGTAGTTAAAAACTGTCGCAACTATCAACGCCCACCTCCAAGACCACGGAGCGTTAAGTTGCTTACTAAGAAAATGACTAAACTTAGTTTTAAAACTTTAACCAGATAGGTACTCTAGGAGCAGAGGTTTAAGCTCTGCATTGTCTGTCAATAGGTCAATCACGACAAACTCTTTTATATAGTACTCACTGACGCCTGCGGATTCACTCGCGGTGTACACGGATAAAAATAGCCTATATGTTATTCCAACACACGTACTATGTTCAGTCGTTTAAGCGTGATTGAGGCACTAACATATAACAGACATCCTCAAAAACTTTCATATTTATAATATAGTAGGATCGTGATAACTGTTGAAATAGATTGCCAAATTTTGACTGTTCACCGCCAACAATAAATTATGTTCGGATAAAATTATGAATTAAATTCATAACGCCAGATAGTAAACTCTAAAAATACATATCTAAAAATTAACAGAATATCTTCCTTAAAATACTTGACCAAAGCAGAACATTTCCTAAGCATTTGGCACAAACATACGATACGCATATGCTATTTAGGTGACCCCCTCCATCAATACTAGTTTCCGTGTACGATTTTACTGACCTTTGGCAAAAGGCTTGCCAAATTGTCGGTATTGGTAAGTATTTCATACTCTCATTTTATCAATTACCGATATTTCATAGTTGATAATGATAAGCATATCACGATAACTATAGTAATTGTTTTAACAAACACAATATTACAAGTTTCCTACGTGATTAACTTGTTCACTCTTCTCGATCCGCCAGAATCTTGAAAAATACACATACCTACATAATTATGTATGCTGTGAATTCACAGCGCAAAGGCTTCATTCTTGTTTCCTGCTTCTGTTAATGTAGACATGATGCTAAGGAGCTTTTGAGTTACAAGCATGTTCACGAAGAGATAACATTTGCTTTTTATAATTTGAATAAATGTTTTCTATTCTATTCTATTATTTTTAGGGTTCCGTACCCGAAGAGTGCCAACGGGACCCTATTAATAAGCTTCCGCTCCGCTGTACGTTCGACCGTCCGTTCGTAGGTAGGGAGTTGAAATTTTAGAGTTGGTATATATATTGTTAATAAATAATTAAAATTAAATAAATGGGGGCCCCATACAAGAAATATTTATGTAGGTACATGTGCGATAGTACGGAACCCTTTTGATGAAAATCTGTCAAAAACTCGTCACTAAAGACGTGCTCAACTCTTGAGTATTCGGGGGTCATACTGTTTTTCTTTCGTTGTTTCCAAAATGAATGGACGAACAATATCCAGAAGACCGTCGAAGTAAATTATTTTGGTACGATATAATCGTTTATGGCACGAGCAAAGTTTACACGCAAATAAACCCCTTCATAACATATCAAGGTCAATGTTTGCGTAACTCTCCACGTACTGATCCGTACAACCCCTAGCAACAAACACCCACCACGATAATCTTAATAATAATATAAATGTGGCAGTTTGGATGTCTGCTTGTTTATATTTCAATTATGTCATACTAATATTATAGAGGAAAGATTTTTTGTTTTTTTTGTTTGTTTGTAACGAATAGACTTCCGAGACTACTGGACCGATTTCAAAAATTCTTTCACCAATAGAAAGCTACATTATCAGGGAACAGTATAGGCTATAATATATTTTCAAAAAAATTAGGGATCCGTAAGAAAATTACAATATTGTAACCCAAAATAGTATTTGGCGTACGCTGCGAAAACTATTGATTATAGAACAAAATAATGTACTACACGCGTACGAAGTCGTGGGCAACAGCTAGTAATTAATAAAATTAGTAGAGCCTTGATATAGGGAGACGGCCAATCACGAATAGGTAAAAGTAAGTTCGTATGAGCTAGTGGCCAACTCTTGTGACTCTCAGTCACTCATCTCTTCATGTATGCTCGACGGTTTAAGGTACTCTTGACCTGGTTTGTCTTCAAAATGACACCGATTTGTTCCAATTTCATAGAGACAATGGAAATACAGTATCGACAAAGCCGCGGGTATTTCCAAGACAGTAATTATAAATAAACAACGACCCTCAACCGCTACGGACAAATGCCAGTGTCAGAGCAGATATCTATTTATACATAACACCCCTGTCAACCACCGTTTGGCGTCTTTTCAGCCTGAATATTAATGAATTGGATAGAATAGAATATCTTCATTTTGATAGGATGTGACACGCAAACAAAATAACTTCAATAAGCTGTGACTCGTCACAGAACACAGTAGGAACATAATGAAGGAGTTAACACTTATTCTGCGCTACGGGTTCAATTCAATCCTATTTAATACAATTCTTCAAAATATAATTTTTCAAAATAGAATCATAGAATAGATAAATACTTACTCCCCCATCCGTCTTACTTCAATCTGTACATAAGGCCTCATATCACAACATTAAAATATGAAGATTTCTACAGCAAAACATTTTGTCTAAAACTTCAACGACAAGGTTCAATTTCAATATTGACGCTTCCAAGTATGCTCATCGCCGATCAGCAGATTGGGGATCTCAAAATTAACTACTAATACAAGATACGGCACGAGAGCTACCTCTGAAACAGCCTAAAAAAATACCCCAAGATAATATTTACTTTTATCAGATAACTGGCGAATTTACCGATAACAGCAACGAGGAGAAAATGAAAGTTATCACGCAATTTTAAAATTTCTTTTTAGGATTCCGTACCCGAAGGCTGCCTACGGGACCCTATTACTAAGCCTCCGCTGTCCGTCCGTCCGTCTGTCAGCGGACTGTATCTCATGAACCGTAATAAGTATACCTAGAGTTGAAATTTTCAGTGTATTTCTATTGCCGCTATAACAACAAATAATAAAAATAAAAACATTTATGTACATGTATGATGGTACGGAACCCATAGTGTGCGAATTAGACTCGCACTTGACCGGTTTGTTTTTATTAGCATAAACGCATGCTAGATGCTCTGTATTTGCAACTATGCATGATCATGAATCATATATTGTGTATTAGGATCGTTTAAAAAGGCGTGTGAATATTTTGAGTCAAAAAAGCCTTAGCATTTTTCGACAGATAACAAAGTTGTTATGTTAATAAACGATGCGACATCGGTTAATAGAATATTGGAACCGAGCATAACCCATAACTAATACCTAAACAACTGATTTAAACACATGCTTCTTGCCCCGAGCATGTCGTAAAGTCGACTAACATGATGGACCATCTATATGGGCGATGGGCTGATAACCTGTCACCATGGTTCACCATATCCAATCTTGGGACTTTGGATCAGGAGTGGCTGCAAGTTTTCTTATGATTACTTGTGGTTCTGCCCATCCATTAGGGATATGTGTGATAATATGTATGTATGTTAAATACAATGTTAACGAATACACAACCATTTTTTATTGCTATAGAGATAGTAAATATAAAAGATCATCAACATCATGCATTTTTTCCCCACTGTTGGCCAAAGGCCTCCCTACAAGGTCCAGTGTATACTTAATCCAAAAAGTACGGAAAATACTAAAACAATTAATAATCCTACTAATATTATAAACACGAAAGTTTGTAAGTATGGATGTATGGATGTTTGTTACTCTTTCATGCCTAAACGGCTGAACGGATTTGAATGAAACTTGGAATATACATAGTACATGTGCTGAATTAACATTAAGGCTATTTTTTATCCGGGTACTACGCGAGCGCAGCCGCGGACGGCAGCTAGTATATCTATAGATGGCTATCTCAATGAATTGTAACTGGATGAGTCAATCCACTGACTCAGTTTAGATTAGAACAGCAATAGCGTAGTGTTTATTATCTCTAGCGTAGTTGGCGGGATGTGGCGTACTGTCAACAGAAAAACATCTTGAGTTCTATACTATGTCAACACTTCTCTTGAATGAATTAAAGTGTGTCTAACCCCAGAATACACAAACGCGACTCGGAGTTGAGCACGTCTCAAGTCACGGTTTTTTGACAGTTTTTGATGAAAATCTTTGAAAAACTCGTCACTTGAGGCGTGCTCAACTCTGAGATGCGTTTGAGTATTCGGGGGTAAGAGGCTATTTTCATGCTCTTAATATCATCATACTATGTTTGGTACTGGTATAGCGCACCGCGTAGCGCTTCCGTGCTTCGGAGGGCACGTCCAATTGTCGGCTCCGGCTTTTAAGTCGTTAAGCCATGACGGAGGCCTTCAGGCGGCCTAAAAACTCCGTCACAAGAGTTGGGCACTAGCTCATACGAACTTACTTTAGTTCTTTCGAACCAGTGTGGTGAAAAGATTTTAAGTGCACTTGACAGTCATGTTTTGGAACTTTCTACGGTTCTACGACATGCCGGTTTCATCATGATGTTTGAGAGTACTGGTATTAGCGCACATAAATTCGAACAGAAAAACCCATTGGTCCACGACTGGGTTTGAACTAACGACCTTGGGATCGAAAGGCGAGGCCGCTACCACTAGACCACCAGTGCTCTCAGGCAAGAAAATAGTGACTGCGCTTTTTCCGTGACTGTACAGCCGGTAGCCTTGTTTATATTAGGATGCCCTAATTGTAAGAGCGAAGGGTCGGAAAACACGTCGGATTGTTTAGAAATGCAGCAGATAGCTCTAAAATTGTCTACAAGTAAGATAAACATGAATCTTAGCCCCATAAAATTCTATTTCGAGATAGCCAAATATCTTGACGGACTCGGTGGGGAGGAATAGTGGCTGGCTGGGACGGTAGCGAGTTCGGTTCTCGCTGTGGGGAGAATGTTTGCAAGTTCTGTAAATATTTCTTCTTCTGGGTGTCGTGGTACGATGTTACTCTTAGTTTCTGATACCCACGCCCACGACACAAGGAATGTTGTCAGAATGATGTACAACAGTCATGTGTTGGATGTTATTTAGTACAACCGCATTATAAATATGATTTTAGGACGTACAACATCAAATAATCTCGAGAACCTGCTTAGGGATTCAGTTGTGATAACAATTCTATCTTTGAGGCACACTTTTATTCCTTGCACCACACTGGTTTGGCTGTCTAGCTGAACGCTCCGCGATTTTATCGGCGCAAAGTTTTTTTAAACTTCTGCGTTCTCTAGAAGTTGAATTTCGGGAATTCCTTTCTTAGTGTACATACATACATATCAACACTCCAGATCCCTAAAGGGGTGGGCAGAGCCACAAGTAATCATAAGAAAATTGCAGCCACTCCTGATTCAAAATCCCATTCTTAGTGCACCATAAGACAAATATACTCTCCATGGCCCGCAAAGACTTATGGTTGACTAGCTGCCGCCCGCGGCTTCGCTCGCGTGGTACCCGGATAAAAAATAGCCTATATGTTAATCCAGTACATGTACTATGTATATTCCAAGTTTCATTCAAATCCTTTCAGCCGTTTAGGCGTGAACGAGGCACAAACATCCAAACTCACAACCTCTCGCATTTATAATATAAGTAAGAAGTATGATTTGTTAGTCATTTGGTCTACTGACCTAAATAGTAAGTCTAAGATACTACTTAGAAAGTGTTTAAAATTCTAAGTAGTAACTTAGAACTTTGGTGTGTATATTTCATTCGTTCTCCCCACGTCTTCGATACAATCGATGATTCACGCGGGCAATGCCTTACCCCTTCGAGTTTAAATAGAATGACCTTACAACAATCCGATAGCGCCTACAATGTGTTACCCTATAATGTTGGTTTATTTGATTTCTGTCAGTAATTTTTTTATCATTTTTATGGTTCCGTACCCAAAGGGTGCTAAAGGGACCCTATTACTAAGCCTCCGCTGTCCGTCCGTCCGTCCGTCTGTCAACGGACCGTATCTCATGAACCGTAATAGGTATAGAGTTGAATTTAACACAGAGTGGGTATTGCCGCTATAACAAGTAATAAAAACAAAAGGACAAGACAATACAAGAAACATTTTCTAATGTACGAAGGTACGGAACCCTTCGTGTGCGAACGCGACTCGCACTTGACCGTAGCATGGATTGTGTATGTTTTCGGCGGATATAATTTTTAAAATTATGTAATGATTTGAAACATTTTTTTGTAATACATGTAGTGTCTGAGCGTAGCGCGCTCGGCACTTAGCCGGGAGCGGTGACGGTGAGAGGGCGCGTCGCGTGCATTCACTAGCATTATTATAAATATATCTGAGTGTTTCACTAAACTAAAGCCCCTACAAGTGGCGACAGAGGAAAAGTGAGTATATAAACTCGTAAAAATATTTTATGGAAAAATAGGGGATTGGCATTGTGACGAAATATTGGTTAATTGCGGTGTCGCTCGGTGTGGGTAGGCTAGCTTTGTTTCACCAATGAGAATAACAAGAAATTACTATCTTGTATTCATCTTTGCGATTAAGTACCTGTTCAGGTACATTATATTGTTTTACCTACACCTACCGATGAGCACACTACAAACAAACTAATCAGAACTTATTGGAATTTCTGGAAACATCATAACAAGATAAAAATAAAAACATACAATTTACTGCATACTTTACATGTTATATATTTTACATAGATAGGTATATGTTATTTCTATGCCTTTCCTACAAGTTTTATTTATTTTATTTATTCTATTTATTTATTTAAAAAAAAGAGATAGGTACCTAACTAACTTGCAAATAAAAATAATAATAAAATAATCTGCCTAGAATAATGTTGAAATACCTAATTAGTTGTGCCTTAACCTTATTAACTTTAACGATGTTTCCATTATTTTTCGATGAGTTCTAGATTATTGTGATAATATTCACAATGCATTTAAATATTACCATTGGGTACTTACGAGTACTAACCACCTTGGTAGGTACTTTACTTACCTTGCGCTGTTTACTGAGAATTACGGCCAGAGATTTTGGTACTTACCTAAACTGTCTAGGCTAGCCGATAGGCGCCAGAGTGTCGCGTCGGCCGACAATGTTTTTATTTAAACAATGCACTTTAAAGTAGCATGCACCTAACTCATACTAAGCTATAATATCGAGCAAGCAGTGTGCAATGATGGTTATTTATGGGTACTTCTTAGGGCCATGCAAATTAATTGTTACTTAATTACCTACGTATTAAGTAAAGGGCCATGATATTAAATTTAAACTACTACTTATACCAAATATTGAGGGCCATGCAAATTATTTGTTACAGTAAGTAAAAGGCCATGGTAGGAATAAAATATTATAAATTATTGGACACTAAGGCCATGCAATAGAGGTAGGTATCTACTCATTGTTACAATGATGTAAAAGGCCACGACAAAGGTATTTTAATGCAGTGCGGTGGATGCAACTAGGTACAGAAATATCTTAATAGGTGAGTACCTAACTACTACTCATACCTAACTTACTTACCTAAAATAAAAACCTATACAGAAATAAAAATAATACTTAGTTACTTAATAGTTATAAAATATTTACATAATGAATTTAAAAGATCTTTCTAAATTTTAACTACTTACAAGTAAGTACCACCTACCTAATTATTGGAAATCATTAATTTATTATAATAAGTATACTTACCATGGATTCCTATCCTTATATTTTTATGAATTAATTCTAAATATTTTATTTTCTAACTGTAAAGCTAAAATTTAATTTATTTGATACATAAGATTATTGTTCTGTTACTGGTTACAACTACCGCATGAGATTGAAAATAATACCAATTATTCTAATGTCCACAAACCTACGTTGTCAAAGGCAATGCAATAAAATATTGTTACCATGAGTAAAATGCCACGATACCTGGTCATGCTAAACCTACCAACAAAAGACCATCACATAGTAAT
The DNA here is from genome assembly GCA_949320045.1 of Scotopteryx bipunctaria. Lineage (NCBI taxonomy): Eukaryota > Metazoa > Arthropoda > Insecta > Lepidoptera > Geometridae > Scotopteryx > Scotopteryx bipunctaria. The sequence goes on from OX439460.1 coordinate 7,963,080, forward strand.
AATAACTTGTGTCAAAGGCAATGCAATAAAATATTGTTACCATGAGTAAAATGCCACGATAAACATTATACCTGGTCATGCTAAACCTACCAACTAAAGACCATCACCATAGTACCTAATGATAACTTCTCAAATGTTTATCATTATAAAAGCCATGAATCGTTTTCAGGTCGCCCCAAGAGGCGAATATGGCTGGAACAAATACAATATTAGCTGGGCTCGAGCAATTCGATTGCAACAGCGAGCTATCGTCGTTAGGGACACGATGGGAGAAGTGGAAGAGAGCTTTGGAAATATACCTAATAGCTACGAGTATAACTCAGCCAATAAAGAAACGAGCTATTCTTTTGCATTTTGGGGGGTTATCATTGCAAGAAGTTTATTATAACCTTCCAGGCGCACACGTAGATGAATCAGACGGTATTGATGTCTTTGAAGTTGCTTTAGAAAAATTTAATCAATACTTTTTCCCCAAACAGAGCACAATATATGAGCGTCACCTGTTTAGATTAATGAAGCAAGATGAGGGTGAAAGATTTGAGTCATTTCTACTTCGACTTCGTAATCAGGTAGAAAAATGTGGTTTTACTGATAGAAATGAGAACCTAATTGACCAAATAACAGAAAAGTGCTGTTCATCTAAGTTGCGAAAGAAAGTATTGGAAATCGGTGATGAAATTACCCTCGAGAAAATCATCGCAGAAGCTAATACTTTGGAAATAGTAGGAAAACAGATACAACAGATGGAAAGACATGACACGATTCCCGCGAATAAAGTAGTGAATAGGATTGAAGATCGACAGATTGAAAAAAAGAAAACTTCATTTTCAAATGAAAATTCAAATACTAAATGTTCACGTTGTGGCAGCAATAAGCATTCGTCTGAAGAAAAAAAATGCCCAGCAATGGGAAAGAAATGCCTAAAATGTGGTTTTATGAACCACTATCAAGAACATTGCCTATCAAGACGTAAACGGAAATTCCTAAACTATAACAAAACGCATTTTAATGCGAAGAAATCAAAAAAAGAAGACACTAAATCAAATCCTGATCAAGTTGATTACATCTTTCATCTCGATTAAGACTCATCGGTCAACTGTGTTGTTGGAGGAGTTAGCATTAATATACCTACTGATTGATTCAAGTAATAAATGTAACATAATCTATACTAATATTATAAAGCTGCAGTGTTTGTTTGTTTGTTTGAACGCGCTAATCTCTGGAACTACTGGTCCGATTTGAATGATTCTTTCAGTGTTGGGTAGTCCATTTATCGAGGAAGGCTATAGGCTATGTTTTTTTTTCAAAATTAGGGATCCGTAATAAAATTGCTATTTTGTAACACAAGGTGTACAATCGAAAACCTATTTTTGCGTGCGCTGCAAAAACTATTAACAATAGAACAAAATGATGTACTACGGGTTTGTAGATCCCATTAAGACCTACAAAAAAGTCCGCGAGAACATATATGTAGCTATCATGGTTTAATCACAATAACCGATTTTGTGTTCAAAATAATTATTAAATCGTCTGTAGAAAAAAAACTACGTTAAATATGTATCGTAATATTAATCTTTATCGAAATTAAGCATTATGTTAACAAAAGTATTTATGTAGAAGTAAAATACTTATTGTTTCATCTTAATCGGATATTTCGTTTAAAAGTTATCACGTGTGTAAGATGTTAAGAGTTGGTACCTATTAATGAGTTATGGGCCATAGTCCATTTATTGAGGGAGGCTATAATATAGGCAATATTTTATCTCGGTATTTTCACGGAAACCAGAAAAACGCGGGTGAAACCGCGGAGCACAGCTAGTCAATGATAAAACTTGGCAAAAGGAAGGATACAGTTAGGGAAGAATACAGCAATTGATCTTGTATAGAATATAGTAAAGAAAGGATTATACAGTAATGAGTTGAATGAATCGGTTAACAACTATAATGTATTTCAGTCAGAGCTTTGTTTTAATGGAGATGTATTGTTAAAGGGAAATAAAATTGATACTTCTCTGCTGGACTGGAAGTAAAGAAAAAGCATAGAATGCTTCCAGCTGCTTCTCTACCCGAGCATGTCGTAAAAGTCGACTAAGAGATAATATCCTCTCCGAAATGATGAACCACCATATGGGCGATGAGCTGATCACCTGTCACCATGGTTCACCATATCCATCTTAGGACTTTAAATCAGAAGTGGCTGCAAGTTTTTATGTTAACTTGTGACTCTGCCCACCCCATTAGGGATATGGGCGTGATAGTATGTATGTAAATGAAATTGTTATTCCTGTAAAATTACGTCAAAGAGTGTTAGAAGCGGCTCATGGGGTCATCTGGGTATAGTTGCAATAAAAATCATCTCCTAACTAAAGCTCCTTGTCCGATGAAAAGAAGAGAATTTCTGTCAGCTCCGTGGGTAGATGTAGCAATAGATTTCTTGGGGCCTCTGCCTAGTCAGGATCATCTTCTCATTATAGTAGACTATTTTAGCCGGTATAAGGAGATTAAAGTCATGCTAAGTATCACTTCTAACGAAACTATTAAGGTCCTAAAAGGTATTTTTCTAGATTAGGCTATCCTTCATCATTTATTTGTGACAATGGATATCAATTCACCGACAAATCATTGAAAGATTTCGGTACAGAATGTGGCATAAATATATTAAATTCGATTCCATAATGGCCACAAATGAATTGTGAGGTTGAGTGACAAAATAGAGACGTACTAAAAGACTCAGTCAATTTAAGGAAAAAGCTATGGGAAGAAGAAGAAGACTTACCTACTAGAATACATACCTTATAATATAATTGCACACCATATACAGTTACAGGTAAAACCTCATCAGAATTGAAGGCTGTTTTCGAGACAAAATTCCAGTCGTCAGATATTGAGAACAATGTTGCACTATCGGAATTTAGAGATAATATAAAGAAAACAAAGAAAAGGGGCGAGAATACAGAGATAGAAAGAGAAAGGCTTCTGATATAAGTCTGAAAGTAGGAGAGGAAAGAATTTGATTAAAAACAACGAGCTTTCATCTAATTTCAATCCTACGACACATACAATCACGAGCGTAAATGAAAGCTATGTACACGTAAGAAACTGGCAAGGAAGTATAGACGTAATGTTCTTTGTCTTATAATACTTAATGGACCCTGGCAAGTGGTGGAGAAAGACTGTGAATGATAGTGACAAATTAGAAACTCTTAATGAGCCTAGACAAGACATGGAATAAATTACCGAATAAAGGAAGTGATTGGGATTAAGTGTTATATATAAGGTGTTGAATTAAAGTAGTTTATTTTAGTCCGTAAGCAAACTAATAATTATTTGAAATTTAATAAAGATGAGGATGTAGTGTCTGAGCGTAGCGCGCTCGGCACTTAGCCGGGAGCGGTGACGGTGAGAGGGCGCGTCGCGTGCATTCACTAGCATTATTATAAATATATCTGAGTGTTTCACTAAACTAAAGCCCCTACAATACAGATTATATTTCATCATCATCTAGCAAATTATCCTACTAATCTTACTTATATTATAAATGCGAAAGTTTGTGAGGATGTTTGGATGTTTGTGCCTCAATCACGCCTAAACGGCTGAACGGATTTGAATGAAACTTGGAATATACATAGTACATGTACTGGATTAACATATAGGCTATTTTTTATCCGGGTATCACGCGAGCGAAGCCGCGGGCGGCAGCTAGTATGTATTATAAATGTGAAAGTTTCAAAGCCTTCCCCGGGATGGAATCTATCTCTTTGGCAATTTTTTTGGCAGTTTAGGCGTTAAAAGGTAACAGACAGACAGACAGACAAACAGAGTTACTTTCGCATTTATAACATTAGTATGGATTGGTTGTGAGTTTCTTTCTGTTAATAAATAAACATTAGTTCATCTAAAAACTAATCAATTTAATTTTTCAGGCGAAACCGGAGTTATTGCGACGAGACCGACAAGTTGACAAATATAAATTATGAATTGGGTCGTTGCACTTCCGTATAATACTGAAATACCGGACGAGTTAGGATGTCATGTGTTTCGGACGGAATTTAGGCCAGTCTATTTCCTATTTAGGTTGGGATTTCAACTTTATATTGTCCTACTATGTTCTTAGTTCTTAATAATAATACTAATATAGATATTCGCTAGGATGAAAGAAAGTTGGTTAGGATGTTTGTTCGTCAATCACAACAGAGAAATAGAAACATAAATAGGTAGTTTGTACATACATACATACTATCACGCCCATATCCCTAATGGGGTGGGCAGAGTCACAAGTTAACATAAGAAAACTTGCAGCTACTTCTGATTTAAAGTCCTAAGATGGATATGGTGAACCATGGTGTCAGGTGATCAGCCCATCGCCCATATAGGTCCATCATTTTGGAGCTAGTTTGTGACCCGGAAAAATATGTAAGCTACTTTTTATACATTGCATTTTGTTTTTCTTCAGCGGTAATAGCATTTGCACCTCTTGCGTCGCAGCCGAGCACTCGCGCGTCACGCCACCGAGGCCGTCAAGAGAAAAATTGTCGCTCAAGTCTTTTATGCTTGAAAGGTAGGCAGAAGCACGTCAGAATATAAAATTTTGATATGTGCTGACTCTGATTTTGTGTAGGACAAAATTTATAGCATTGGCTTTAAACTTACTTCAGTTCTAAAATGTGTGTACTAGAGGCTTATCAATGTTATTGTTTTAACACATTTCGCAATAAACTAGTCTCAAACAAATATTTCATTTCATTTACTATACTAAATTGTTGATGATATCTTCGACATGGAATATCGGAATATATAAGGAATGCCATAAGGAATCGGGCAATAAGGATTAACTCCCGATTCTTTTATTCTATTAGCGGACGGCAACCGTTAGAAGTAACCGTTTATAGAAGCTTTTTTTTTGTAAAAAAATAATGGCGCTTATCGACAGATAACAACGTTGCTGCCGTAATGAACCATCCGTCATCCTTTAGTAGTATATAATGATGTGTTATGACGACCTCGGTGGCGTGGCGGGCGATTGCTCGGCAGAGACGCAAGAGGCGCGGGTTCGATTCCCGCTGCGGAAGAAATGTTTGCATGATCTGTAAATATTTCTTCCGGGTCTGGGTGTTGTGGTACCATGGACACAGGGAATCTTAGCGTGGGGTCAGGACTATGTATGTGACTGTTGGGTGTTATTTATTATTATTATGTATAAGGTTAGGTCTGCATTATGTATGTTCTTCTCTCTTTTGCCCAATGCTGTCTTTTAATTTTTCGTTTCTGTATTTATTATGTGTATGTTGCCTATAAACTATTTTCTTTCTTTCATTTGTAAATACCAGGAATATACAAAAACTAACTCAATAGCATGCAGAGAGAGAAAAGAGAGAGGTATGTAAGCTTACCTTCAAACACTTTAAGCAGAAGGTGTGCTGGCACGGCAGCACTCTGGAGGAGGTGTCCAGGCGCTCCAGGCACACGGAGCACTCGAGGAGGTCGTTCAGAAGACCCTCATCCATGCCGATGGCAGACCACCTGCAAAAAAATACAATTTTTTATATGACACAAAGGCATGTATTGCAGGATTTTGTCAAGAGTACAATTTTTATACGACAGTATGAAGCAAAATAGCATCTCAGGGTATGATTCCTGCAGGAAGAGGCACATTAACATCATCATCATTATCATTGTCTTTAGCCTGACTTCACTATATTAGAATATGTTGTTAATATTTCATCTGGGTCTAGGTGTTGCGGTACCATAGTACTATAGTACTTGTGGAATTTCTGATACCTATCACGAAGGAAATCTTAAGTGTGGGGTGAGAATTATGTACCTATTGGGTGACAATGATTTTTTTATTTGTGTTTTAAGATAGTGAAAACATTCACCTCAAATTTTATTAATCAGTAAATATGCCATATGTAACTCCTATGTAACTAACTGAACCATGAGTCCTAGAAGACTTGCATTTAATTGCATTCTGTGACAGCTCAGAGGGTACATATTCTTTTTATCTTCTCTGCTGAACTGGGAGTAAAGAAAAAACAGAATGCATCCAGCTGCTTCTCTCCCCAATCATGTTGTAAAAGTCGACTAAGGGATATCATCCTCTCCAACATGATGGACCATCTATATGTGCTATGGGCTATCACCAGTTACCATGGTTCACCATATCCATCTTGGGAGTTTGATTACTTGTGGCTCTGCCCACCTCATTAAGGATGTGGGTGTGATAATATGTATGTATGTATATTTTTCGTGAGCCTCTTGCGGTGTAGAGGTGCACTAAGGAATTCCTTTCACTGAGCATTTACCTAGTTATGTGAAATGCTCAATTGTTACATCTCAATATGAGTAGACAACAAGTATGACAAAATTAATTTAGAACTAAATCTTGATAGAAATACATTGCATTGGGCACTCAAGAATATGTATGAAAAGCATGATATAAGGTGACCATGTTTTATTATGAGTATTAATTGACAGGATGTATAAAATATACAATTTAGTTTATAACTGAGACATTTCACAAGTTTCATGTTTAATATCTCGGTTTGAAGAAATTTGTTGGTGTGCTACACAGAATCCTGCATTGTGATGGATCAAAACAAAAATGTTTGATAAACTTACAACAATGGTCATTATTCTGGGTATCCACATTTCTCTTAATACATAAGGTACCTTACTTATACTCTTATACCTACTTATACATAGGAACCTTAAGAACATAATTTTTAAATTGGCAATTTTTTCATCAACCTACTTGTTGTATATTTTAACAACTGAATTCTATAGCTCTAAAATTATAGCGATCCCTGTTATCTCAATGTATAAGGGACATCAATATTTTTAGGACTGTCAAATTAAATTAACTCGACGAAACGCAGCGGACCGCCGGCGGTCCGGCCATAAAATAACATAAACAGTTTCCGAACGCGCGGAGCCGCCGGCGGTCCGGCCACTTCAACTGATTATAAACCTTGTTTTGAAAGTGATAGAGTGTATATTTGTTTAAACAGCCTTTGACCAATGTGTTCTGAAATCATTCTTTTATTACTTGCAATACTAAAAAGTTCGGGTGTCGAAGAAAAAAAAAGAGAACATGCTCATTACATCTGTGGCAAATTTGGCGAGTATTTTGAATTGTGTTGTGTTGTGGAGTTCGCATTTTCATTCAAAAACAAGGTAAATACATTGTTTTATTCAATAATTCGTATACATTGTATTGTTTTAGGTACGATAAAGCTATTTTTTGCATAATAGGATTTGTGAATTTCGTTGTATTTTTATTGCATTCAAGCTCAAATACTGGAGAGGTAATTTTTGCCATTTTCATGCAATTTCTGCACAAATTTAGCTAATTATGTTTGAAATCGGCAGCATAATCGTAATACATCACACCTTCCTATAGGTAAATTATTCAGCAAGCTAATGCCGTTTGCAGAACTATGATAGGTGGTCTAAATATTTTTTTATGGGCATTTTTCTGAAGTATGACCTAAATCTGTAAATGCGCGGGGCGCGCGGGGTGCGCATTATGTACTTCGGTGAAATTGACAGGTCAATTTTCGTTAGGTGAAAGGTTAAATTTAAAATAATACCTCTAAGAATCAATACCAATTTCTTGATTTCTCATAATCAAGACATTATGTTTTTACTTTTCTTAATGAATAAGAGGTTACTTATTACATTACACACAATGTTGCAAGCCCATTGCACAAAGAATAAAATATCCATATCCTACCAATAAGATGTTTATAAATTATTTGGATATTTAGAAAGTTTATGAATTGGTTATGTGTAGGTATTATAAATTGACAATGCAAAGGACAGGTAACAGGAGATATATAATATTGTTGGACTGCCAAAAATGCTAAGAGGATCTTTCTTGCAAAGATCTTATGACATGAAATGACTAATTAGAAAGGAATGCTGAACACAGTGCAAATTTTATTAAATCTTTCAACTAAATTTAGTTATTTATATTTCTCTGAAATTACCGAGACGAAAGTGCCAACAATCCAAATTAGGAGAGGAAATTGAAATAAACACGCAAACGTGATCCGGGATTGCAAGTGCAGATTGCAATACCGACGCAAATGAAGCATGCATGAAGCGTGCATGCCCTTTCTAAATGCAATAATCTAGGGCCTCCCTAACCGCTACCTGCTCAAAATTGTGATGACTCACCGAATATTTTAAATTCCAACAACGTTAGCGGGAAGTCTGTCCATTATAGCAACGGCAAAGTGAACGAAATCCACAGGATACCCACCCCAAACCAGTCACTTGAAAATTTTTCGACATAAAAACGAAGTAAAAGAACACATAACGTTGCACTGTGTTACGAGATAATTACGTGAATGCACTAAAGGTCGTCGGTAGCAGTTGTTATTGTGAGAATTATTCACTAGATCACATAAAAACTGATTTAATTTCACGCACAAATGCCATTCTTCGCCGCTTGCTTGCTTCTTCTTTATAGACGAACCACAGATAAATAAAGTTTGACAGACGGATATGAATGAAAGCACAGATAAAATTTATCAGCATTAAAGATTGAATGAATAAAATCGGTCAACTGCAAGTCGAATTTGCACACCTTTCGTGTGCGAATTCGACTTGTTGACCGTCGTACATGTACACCTGCACATAGGTATGTTTCGTGTATGGGGCCCCCTTTTATTTTATTTTCATTATTTGCTATTAGAACAATAGAAATAAATATACAACGTCTAACAATCTCTTTTGTATTAATACAGTGAACGGGATATATACCTATCCATGAACTTTAAAAATAAGTTCACCCTACAAACAAGATTCGTGTTCGATAGGTAGGGATAGGGGAGGGATAGGGGTGGCGGAAGGCGGAAGATGCTCACAACCTCAGAACAATTTATTGTTCTGAGCTCACAATGAAGTGAATACCCAGCTTTCATCAGCATCACTTCAGTTACACTGTCATCATAAGTAAATGTCAATGTCAAAATACATTCGAGCTGTCAATATTAAGTGTCAAATAATTGTCTTGCTTGCTTTGCTTGTCTTGTTTTGTAAAATGCGAATGCAAAAATCCTTAAGTTCGTTCGGTTTTTATTATAATTATTACTGATTTATTGCTCAACATGTCGCGAGATAAAAGCGTGTGGTTCGCTGAAGAAATACTGCTAGATGCTAAGTTGATAAATTTTCAGCTGGAGAGTGGAGAATGGGACGCTGTGGAGGAAATGTTAAGAGCCGAAGCACAACTTTCTCGAGACACAGAAACCGGGAGATTGCGGCCGTAAGTAAACAACTATAATTATCTACCTGTGGGAAAAAGTTTTTACCATATAACATAGTTGTCTTTTGCAGGAAAAAAGCGTCAGAGTATACTTTACGGTTAATAGCGGAAGTACTACACATCATGAGGTTAGATGTGGAACAGGCTTCATACAACCGCAGCACTCTTGCCGTCGCTGAACAGTGCATGCGCCTCGTCCGTTCCTGCGCCGCCGCTGGCACTAAGATGCAGACTTACATATCCAAGGAGCTATCCATCTTGGACTCCATGCTTATCCTAGCCACAGAGTATTTACACCCCAGCATAGATTTCGTCAACGAGGAAATACAGAAGAAGTATGAATCCTGTATGACAGTTCTCATACAGACCTTGGGGAACTTAGTTGTGAACAACCCATTCAATCAGATAATGATTTGGAGTAAATTTGATGCTATTATACTCAACTGTTTGATTGGTCAGAATGACAAAATAGCCAATGCTGCTTCGATGATAATCTACAATATTCTATTGGGCCAACCAAATGTGTTGCCAGATGATGTGACTCTACTAAACTCTCTAGCATACATGTATAACAATGGCAACACAGAATACCCGCATTTGATTATAGAATACCTGATTGGAGTCGAGAACACATACATAGAGAAGCTATATTCAAAATTGGAGCCTGATAGTAGAATGCTTGTACTGAGCCTTGCATACAATATCCTGATGTCAACTGAGTCGCAAGACATAAATGTGTCAGTGAACTTTGTCAAGTTCATGGCTCACGAGTTCAAGAGTAAGTCGGACAGTGTTCTGAAGACTGTTGATAAGTATGTGACTACAATAGAACCGCAAGAGGTGGTTTTCTTGTTGGAAATCATTGCAACAGCATCAAGTATGGACACTTATATGGACTGCTTGCAAAGTGACACCTCTCTATTCATAAATTGTGCTTGTAAGTAGTTGAATACAACTAGCTTCTACACCTTGGCTTGTTTGTATGGCACTTGGGGTACCTGTATAAAAATCCTACGTTATTCCAGCACACATCATCATCTTCCTGCCCATATCCCACTCTATGTGGGGTCGGCACAGCATGATCTTTGGATCAAGCTGTAAGAGTTTTGGCTAAGGTGTTTTCAGCACACATACTATCTATAATACAAGTTTACATTTAAATCCTCAGCTTTTACGGTGTGAGGCACAAACATATTTGAGTCATTCTCATTTTTTTATTATCACTTTTATGTATCTTATTACCATGGGATATAGGACCAAAAACCAATTTATGAAATGTAATGTTAAACTAAATTAAAATCACATGTTATAAGTAAGTTTCTGTTTGTATTAAGTTCAATTATATGTAGGTATTTGTTTGTTATCATGTTAAATTTGCTAAAAAAAGTATACCTATATCCTACAAATTCTTATGTACTCATGAATGTGGGATGAATGAATGTCTAGGATATTCATATCTACACTAGTATTGTACCTAAACTTTGTAATACTCCTTAGTAAAATCATTTTGATAATGATGACGATGATGGTATAAACCCTAAACTATTTTTTGTCACAGTTTTGCTCCGAGCCATCCACAAGCTTGGAAAAGAGAGTGACAACTTCTTCTCATCACTTAACAAGCTGTACACCAATACGGGGAAGCAGCTGATTAATGATGAACATCTAGCCACTGCTACTCTGAATGAGCCTATAAGTAAGTGTTCGATCTTCTGAATACTGGTGGTCTAGTGGAAGTGACTTTGCCTTCCAATCCTAACATTGTGGTTACAAATCCACTTGGATACCAATTTCCTCTCAAAGTAAAACAATAATTTAATTAAATCGATTTAGATTTTCAACGATTCCTAAGTCTTGTGCATGTACATGTGCCTTGTTATATTTTGCAAAACATCCGGGTTCAATTCCCGAGCTGAGTACAACATTTTTTTTATGTATGAATGCAGTTTTCCTTGTTACTAAAATCGATGACATGGTTCCTAAGAACAGATCTTCGTATGTCTTATATTTTGAGACTTTCCCAATCCCATACTGACCGATCTAAATGTTACACCCTCTATAAAATACTTTTAAATTTTGTTTTTTCTTTTAGACCTGCACCTCTCGCGTCTCATCCTATTACATCACCGAGGTCATCAAGTTTATCATTGTTTTCTTTCCTAGATCCACTCAGCAAAAACGATTCTGCTGACAATATGCTATCCTGCAATGAAACTACTTCAGAATGCACGGAGTCTGAAAGCAGCGAGCAGTACTTTGAATGCACAGACAACCCTCCTTACATGGAACGACTTGATAACGTCAGCACGATAGAAAACATGCCCGTAAAATTCACGGAATCCATGCCCGAAGTAAAAACAGCCAGAAGCAACTCCGTCAAATTAGAATCAGAGCTTTCTAAAGTGTATAGAAGGAGTAGTTCTGTTCCCAAGACTGAGGATCGAATCTCCTTACCCGCCAGAAGAATAAGCCTGGAACATAAGATAGACATCGGCGATGATACAGAACCGCCTTTGATCATAGATTCCACATCCCCTAGTGGTAGTATGAACACGATAGCAGAAGTGATCCCAGTAGCTTTGCAGCCAAGGTTAGATCTACAACCGACTAGCAATAGCGAATCACAGGATAGCTCCCCGAACGATCCACCGACAGAAATACATTTAATCAAAGATGAACTAAAATCTGAGGTGAAAGCGTCCCCTAGTGAGATCTCCCCGCCTCTAACGGAGCTCCCACCAGAAACTGAATCGCAGAAACAGTCCCCAGATACACCGAAAGAAGTGAAGAAAAGTCAGAATTTGTCAACGGATTTCGATCTAAGCGAGCAACTGCAGAAGATACTGGGTATATCGTCGGAGAAAACAAGAGGGGAAGGTGTGAATTTGGAGAAGAAAAGCGAACCGGCTAAAGAGGTGAAGATATCAGATGACAATATGAATAAGGTTCCATCTGTGAAGATCGACTCTCCTGAGAGTCAAAAATCTAGGTAAGTTTTGTCAAAAGACGATCGGAGTTATCTCATTTTCAGATTTTAGTTAACTCGCTTCGCTCTTGTAGACGGCCATATTGGGGAAAACTTATGGCTCGCTTCGCTCTTTGGAAGCTTTTAAATGTCCCGTATTCTTTTCACAGATTAGGCGCCATTAACATGACAACAGACAAAAAAGCAGTAACGTGTGTAGAGACGGTCGAAAGGCACGTGGCATTTGGCTTCAAAGCAGCGCTAGTACGCACCCTCGCTAATCTGTGCTGGAAGAATCAGGAAAATAAAAAACAGGTAAGTTTAAAATTTTATTTCGCTACCTTGAAATACTATTGAAATATACTTTTAGCTAGCATTACAGGATAGTCAACGGATCTAGGCCGTCGTGAAGTTAGCCGTTTGACATGCGCAGTTCAGCTTTTTCACACTAAATTGTCGACTGCGCATCGAAATGGCTAATTTCACGACGGCCTAGATCCGTTAATTGTACTGTACTTTTATCTTTTTTTATTGACCTTTATTGAATTATTGACCGGTCAGGCACTTACATAGTTCTACTAACCCCACACTAGGACTATGGTACCAAATCACGAGACCGAAGAAATATTTGCAAACATTTCTCGCGCCGCGAGATTCGAACCCGCACCTCTTCTCAGCGCACTCTGGTTCGTGATCGCGAATCAGTGACACGAGATATAGCGGCCCTTGCTCATAACAATCTCTTCATCTCTATAAGTATTATAAACATAAGGTTAATTTACAGATCCGTGAGTTGGAAGTAATTCCAGTACTACTCGACTGTTGCAACATTGACGCCCGCAATCCTCGTATCCTTTTAAAAAACTATTTCATCACTAGCTTTCATCCGTTTCGTCTTCGCTTACATATTACCAAAACTAACAGAATGGCTTCCATTCGAAACCATTCATTGACGCATAATATTAGAGCTTTCATATTAAGATTTGTCCTATGGTGACATCATTAGCATAGCGAAGCGCTCGTGACGTAGCTTGCTTAGACGTTCTTGATTGATCGTTAAGTTAAGCAACGTTGTGCGCGGTCACAATTTGGATAGGTGACCGCAAGTGGCATTACGAGCTGAGCGCTTCCGTGCTTCGGGGGGCACGATAAATTGGCGGCCTAGAAACTCCGTCACAAAAGTTGGCCATTAGCTCCTACGAACTTACTTTTTACCATTAGCATGTTATGTCAGTATATTGTCTGTGCATTTTTGCTTTTTTCTTAACTCTCAAACAGTGATTATGCAATGGGTGATTTTCGCTATTCGAAACTTGTGTGAAAACTGCCCCGAGAACCAGGTTAGTCATAGCATAATCATAATAAATTCATTTATTTATCTCAAAGTTAATAGATTTTTTGAAAATTCATCCCCTCTCGGGACTTTGAATCAGGAGTGGCTGCAAGTTTTCTTTGATTACTTGTTGCTCTGCCCACCCCATTAGGGAAACGGGCATGATAATATGTATGTCATCCCCTGAGAAGCTTAAAATTAAGGAACGACAGTTTGTATGGAAAGGCCTTTGAAACACTTACAAAAAGTATATTTTCAGGAGCTGATATCAAAGACGACGCTGCAAGGCCCAGTGGACAATGAAGTACTTCAAGAAATGGGGCTTACGCTCCACACGGATTCCCAAGGGAACTCCATTAAAGTGGCGCCACTGCCGCGCGGGTAGATTTTAGTTGAAGGTTTCAAAATAACTTTGAAGACCTACATACTTATGTACTAAGAATTGCATTATTTGTAATTATCTGTTGTACATTTTTAGGGTTCTGTACCCGAAGGGTGCCAACGGAACTCTATTACTAAGCCTCCGCTGTCCGTCCATAAGTTTTCACAGAGTTTGTATATATATTGCCGCTATAACAACAAATAATAAAAAATGCGTTTGTAGGGAGGTCGAGTCTCTGCATATTTTTGTTTTTAGGGAACGTGCTTCCACCTATTAGCCAAGTTCAGAGATATTTTAATAGCGTACTTACAACGTAGCCTAGCGTTTTGGATTGCCGCCACTAGATGGCGAGCCTTCTTTCTTCACGTTCCCTGGTGATATAATTACTAGGCGGTATTGTAAAACGCGATATTTGTTTTTATTCATGTTACATGGCCGTATACGTGTATTTTGGAAGAATAAATGGATATGAATTCCAAAATACAGCTATTTTTTCTTGTGTTGCCATCGTTTTGTTTGGCTCAAACATTAAATAAATTGTCATTAGAATATAAATTAACGCCATTTAGTTGGTTTTGATGTTAAACTACTACTATTATACTAGAAAGTAAGAACGTCGAACGTTCCCAAATAATAATCAGAAGAGACGTGTTACATTTTTTGTTTGATTTTAATAGTGAACGCGTTACCATCTATATTAGGTGGCAATCAATAAACATAATTATACATGTGCGATGGTACGGAACCCATAGTGTGTGAATACATTGACCAATTTTATATAAATCATACTATTATTCAAACTAGGAATGAATTCTTTCAAACCAAAAACGTAAACAAAGAAGTTAATTGTTTAGAATGGCTGGACCAGATTATTAATATTCAATTATTTGCTTTTGCTGTTACAATCTTCCTGGGGTGAAAAGGCCAAGCAGGGGAATGTGATTTTTTGTTTACGCTTTTGGAATAGGATAAAAAATAAGAGCACCAATGCTAGCAACTGTTTATGACTATATATGTATGTAACATAGTCCTTGTAAAGATGATGAATATGCTATTTGTGAAAAGCCAAATAAAGTGCTGTAATATTATAATTTAATCATTTATTTGTCTATCCATATATAAATAAAATGTCATGGCTCCATTTTAATCAAGATTGAGCTAAAACAGTATCTTTTGCAGTTTTCAGGACTTCCCATTACTCTGTAGAGCTTCAATACATCTTTCTATAACCAGTAACTGCTTTGATAAAAGATGGGTTGATATCAAAAATAGGTTAGCTAGTCTTACTAAACTGTCTCCTGTTTTCTTCCTCAGCAAGTGTACAGCGAGAGCATTTCGGAGAGAATGGTACTGGCTGGTGTCAACATTCAGCTTCTCGTACAGATCCTTGAATTCCTCAACTGTTAAGCCAGTCCAGTACTTGCATATGTGATCAGGCATGTCATTGACGCAATCGAAATCTATAGTTGCTACAGGTTTTTCACACATCAGTAATGCATCTTCTACATGTTGCATAGTAAAGTAGTCTAAGCCAAAATTCCAGTGAGTAAAATCTTTATGTTTTTCACAAAGTGATGCACGTTTGCTAATTAGAGAATTTGTTTGTAGGAAAATTAGTTTTTTTTTACGTCTTGATATGGGCAGACCTCTGGCCTTACAATTAGGTATCATACAAAAAGTGCGTTTCACTGAAGGTCGTCGGTATCCAGGTATAATAAGATTGTTATCCACAAATTTTGCCACAGCGCTCTGGATTTCCTTCATTTTTATACTGTTCCGGTGTTCAGCTGAGGTTGTAGCTTTCGAATATTCTTTTTTATCAAGTTCTTTCAAAGTTTTTTCTTTATACCTTTTTATTTTAATATGGCAGTTATAACACAACACGAAGAGATTATTCTGAAAGAAATTACACATGTGTAAATGTTTAAACATACCATTACCATAGAACAGTTTTACAAGAAAATTAATATCTTTTACTTTGTTTCTCAAGCTGATAAAGTTACATACATAGGTACATATTATCACACCTATATCTCTAATGGGGTGGGCAGAGCCACAAGTAAACATAATAAAACAGACACTTCTGATTTAGTCTTAAGATGGATATGGTGAACCATGGTGACAGATGATCAGCCCATCGCCCATATAAGTGGTCCATCATGTTGGTGAAGATACTGTCCCTTAGTCGACTTTTACAACATGCTCAGGGAGAAAAGGAGCTGGACGCATTCTATGCTTTTTCTTTACTTCCAATCCAGCAGAGAAGTATAGTAAGTAAGCAGCTGATAAATTTATATATCTAATAATAATGTGCTTACCTTCAATTGCATATACTTTTTGCAAGGAAACAGTGTCTGTATGAAATCAGCACTCTGCAATATGTGCCTTTTATTATGAACCGATTTTGCACACCCAGTGCAGACCATTTTATGGCCCACCCGCCTTGGTGGATTCTCATCGCTTTCACATTTCTCTATCTCGTATAGACATGCAGCACAGATTTCATCACTTTCTAACTGAAATGACAAATAGTTCTTAAAAAGTTGATTTGTTGTTCTGAGGTTCTTATCACAAACATCTAGAAAATAATTCATACTATTTAACTACTTTCACAGGAAATATCTAACTCATCTAAATGAGGCTCTAAGAGGGGTGTCATACTTTTCCTATAGCCGCACTTCCCTTAGCTGACCTTACTTTAAGGGCTTCTGCTTACAAAAGGCACAGTGAGGCAAAGGAGTTTTTCATAGACAAATGATTTTTAACCTTGTTAAATCTTAGCGTTGACATTCCTTTATTTCAAAACAAATAGACCGTAACATCTCGCGGGATGCCATATCCACAGCTTGAGCGTATCATAGATTACTTCATTTCGATAAAGGAATGCGAGTGCTAAGTTAATCTAGCCTGTTGCGGTGGCGATCTTAGCGAGTGCGCTGTGGGATGCTTTTGTTTCAACTTACTGGATATTCAGTCCATTTGGCTAGGATTCTCTGGTGGTTGTGCGTAAGTTCACTGACCGACATTACATTTTTCCCCGGTATGCCCAACAATTCTATTCCACAGTTAAAGCATTTTCTGGTTATCAGAGATGTTTCCATTTTCTTTCGTAGGTACCACAGAAAACGATAACGAAACTGAGGCTTGTGGGTAATAGTGAGAATAGAATTTAGCTTGATAAGTATGAGGATAAGTACCTATTCTATTTGAATGCAAATAAAATTATGTTTTAACAGATTTCCGAGGGTAAGACCTCGCTAGAATTACGTTTTATAAACGAAGTCGATTTGCTTCTGATTCCGAGATCATGTTTGTAAAATAAGACTGCTGAGCAAATAATAGGTAATCACTTCGCTTATTATATTATTTAAATCAAGCCAGTCAGCCAGACGACGTTTAATCCGCAGATGAAATTAAATAGGTATGTAGGTAGGTAATGTAGGCATTGTATTGATTTGATTATTATGAAGTAGGTAGCAGTTTGCTGGTTGTCTAAATATACCATTATGTCAATATCAAAGTCATGTTTTCTTTGGTCTGATTGCTTGGTGGCTCGGTGTGGTGCCGGGGTGTCTCGCAGCCTCAAGCTCAGAACAATCTCGCAGCGAAATAGGTCTAGTACACAATGACTATGCACAACCCCTAAAGAAGCTATTCGCCATTGCGTACAAGGAGGATGGCGGACAATTTGCCAGTGGCCAGTAGATCGTGGCAAGCAATGGCAATTTGTCGGTTAGTACTACTGTGCTGTGACACTTCAAAGGAATCGTGGCCCGGCCGGGCCGGCGGCCGGCGTCAATCGGCCACTGTGTACAGGCTCCATAACGTAGTACCTAGTTAATTTATATCCTCTCACTCAAAGAGAATAAAGTCACTACGTACGTCCGGGAATATTCCTCTATGGTCTATGTTTATTTATTCGCTGCTTGAGATAATTATTAAGATTACATGTTAATTCAATTTATTTCTGCTTATACGCCACAAACATGGTAAAAATAGCATTACAAATCAAAGCGAACTTAGAATGCGTCGATAAACTGTACACAAACCACCCTCACTACCAATGGTTCCTGAAACTCAAGTGCGGAAGTTGCGGCGAAGTGTCGGCGAAGTTTCACGATCTGACTGAAGATGAAAAGGTAGCGCAGAAGCACAATCGCTCCGAGACCAACCTACTGATCAAGTGCAAGCTCTGTGCGAGGGAGAACAGCATAGATGTTGTTGAAGGCAGCAACGGTATGTAAACATAACCGATAGGTAATTTAACTACTGTCGTCAAGTACAAAAAAAAACTTGTTATGACGAATATACTGTGTTGATGTACTTATGCAAATCTATGTTAGCGGGTTATGCGTTTACTTGGTGGCTGTTCCACCTGGCTTGATGGCTGTTCCATCAGGATCTTACTTGAGGTGATGGCTGTTCCATCAGGATTTTACTCAAGGTGATGGCTGTTCCATCAGGATCTTACTTGAGGTGATGGCTGTTCCATCAGGATTTTACTCAAGGTGATGGCTGTTCCATCAGGATCTTAAGGTGATGGCTGTTCCATCAGCATTACTTGACTTAACGTAAGTATTATGGGGCTTATCCCCGTGTGGCCTCCAACCTCCCCTATAGCCACCCCGAGCCTCGCTCTCTGATTACTGATCTATCTGTTCGCAACAGACCGACGCATCGGTTAACACTTCTGGTAAGTAGGTACACTAGCTCATACATGGGTACATAACATCGGTGACAACTTATCTGGATTTGCTTGCACTGTGTAAGTCAAAATCACTCACCGATGTGCCTCGCTTGTCATCTCGTAACAGAATGTTAGATCGGCCGGCGCGGCGAGCCGCCTGTGCGCGCTCGCCTACTGATAACGACCCGATCTAACCCGAGTGAACCCGACAACCTTTGTGAAACTCTTCGCTTTCGCGACAACTACCGATAGAACCGACGTAGCTCAGAGAATTAGCGAACCGACAACCGTTGGGGTAAACGAGTTCTTGAGTGGAGACCGCGACTCGGCAAACGTAATGTAGGACGCCCTCCAGCTAGGTGGAGTGACGATCTGCGAAAGGCTACTGGCAGAAACTGGATGCGTCAAGCCAAAGATCGCGATGGCGCTCATTAGGGGAGGCCTATGTCCAGCAGTGGACTGCTATAGGCTGGTGATGATGGATTAAACTACCTGAAGATATTGTCTATTGTTTATCAAAATAAAAAAACATAAATAACCACAGCTTTCTTACTGATATTGTTTTATTTTTTTATTAAAATCCACCATAATATTTTCTTCATCAATTTCCAGGCCAATACACAAGCAGCGATGCTAATAAATTTAAGACTATAGTGATCTTCGACTGCAGAGGAGTGGAGCCTGTGGACTTTCAACCCAAGTCCGGATGGCTTGCAGAAGCTGAGGATAATGGTAAGGTTCCTACATCCTAGTAATAAAAGCTTTTTAAATACTATTTCTTAAGGAGCATTGTGTGGATTGACAACAATCAGATTCTGACCATTTTCTTGGCCAGAATCTGATTGTTGGCAACCTTCGGGTACTTACATTAAAAATTGTTATGCAACTTTTTCGTGAGATACTTAAGTACCTTACTTATGTATGAGTGATAAGAAGGCTACAATTTTGTTCACAGGGAAGAAATTTGATGATGTAGACCTCTCCGAAAAGGAATGGGTGGACTATGATGAAAAGAATCAGACATCAGTCGGTGTTTACGAACTCGAGTGGCAGTTTATCAAAGTCAAGTGAAGTGTATGTAACTATTTATAATTACAATAAGTAAGCAATATTTTTATTATTTTGTTATATAAATAAAATTATGAAAGTTAGTTTATATTTCAATTCAAGTTATATTTTATCCAAATCATAAATATCTATACATCTATATTTGCACATGTAGGTACACATTACATAAACAAATATTAAATAAAAAAAACCCGACTGCGAGAATTGCCGCTATTTCAGAATTGTATGGCAAAACGTCAATTCGACTACCGCATAAAGTTGTTTAGCTGAGTAGTGTTTTAGTATTTGTATTTGGGTGTCACTCCCAAAAGTTCGATTTTGGTTTTTATAGTTTTGCATTTCAAATTACATTTAATTTTTAAGTTGTAAAACTGTACTTATTTAGACTTCTAAAACATAGATTCTGAATAATAATCTTTCTTTACATGATCAGTTTATAAACTGATCATAATATGTTAAGTCTCTACTTCAACTTTACTCTAGAAAAACCGTGCGTTCACTAGCCCATATAAATGAATACCTATCAGTAGTAATTATTTTGGATAAAAAGTGCGCAAAAAGCTAAAAATGAACATGAATTATTTGTTTTCCGGTATTAGTATTCCAAACTGAATTGTTTTTGCTCCTGAATGTACATATTAGGTGCATTGAGGTTGACATTTCACACAGTGCCATCTAGCTCCAAACTAAGCAAAGCTTGTATTAGGAGAACCAGATGGCTGATACAATACATAAATACTTTTTTTTTTAATACGTACTTTTACTCATAATACTATAACTGCCAGACCCGGAAGAAATATTTGCAGAACATACACACATTTCTCCGGTAGCGGGAGTCGAACCCTCGCCTCTTGCGTCTCAGTCGAGCACACGCCCGCCACGCCACCGAGGTCGTCGAAATTATTGACTGTTCTTTCTAGACTGCATTGTTTTTGCTCCAATGGATCAGCCATACAGGCGCGACCGTAGCGTTGTGTTAACTCGCCCGTGACTACTTTCGTTTACTCTTCCTCATCCGCTAATTGTGTAGTATTGCTTTAATTGTCTTATGTTATCGCACTTAAGTTTTTTTCTTATTGCGTAAGTACAAATGTAAGATCAGGCGCCTATGAGTCAAAAATACCTGTAACAAGCTATTAAATTAAACCCCGAACAGAACACCACAAATCAATCGGAACTGTGAAAGTTGGAAAGATCCATTTGTCAAGTAGGAAATGAGCTGATGATCTTCAAACGCCTCATCAGATCTTCATAAACTGTAGCTGAGAACCATCTCGATCACATTAGTATTCAAAAAAAAAAACACCCACATAGATTGAGGCACAAACATACAAACATCCTCCTGGTAGTATACCTACACAAAACCTACACTGGTGGTATACCTACACAAAATAACTTACTAGGTACTTACTTCTGGAGTGTTTTATGTACCCTTAAAAAACTGCGCAAATGGTAATGTTGCAAACCAATGTCATTGCTACGCTACGCTCGTGAACTTGTCACGCCTGCCACCACTCAAGCATGTAGCCCTGTGAGGGGGTGAGTGACATTACGGCAGGGTAATTTAGCAATTAGCCAAGCTTGGGTAGCTAATCAATACTTACCTGAACCACCAAAGACGTTAACCTTCAACTGAGATTGAGAAAATCCTTAGTTTTCATAGATAGCCAAAAACTGATCGGCTTCTACTTTCGTGAGAATCTTATGTTTTTATTTAAACCACCTCTAAAGTAGGGTCCAGAAACCTATGGCACCGAGTTAGTTATCCCTTAAAAAGAACGGAAAAAACAAAGATTATCACAGCATCATTCATTTACTCATTACCCAATTGACTAACGCACCACAATCACACAATAACTTACAAAAAGCGTCGAAACAGACATTTCATTTCAGTATTTACATTTATTAACTACTTGGTGACGATGTCGGTACAGTTGTAGTCACTTCACCAGAACGAGATTGGTTTCCTTGAGTGGATACTGTACTGTTCTCATCATCGAATCGAGATTGGAATTCCGATGAAAACGCTTTTGTAGTCACGTCATCATCAGAACGTGATTGGAAACCTGAAGTGAATCCTGTGTTTCCGTGAACTGTCACAGTATGCTGAGCGGTGCTTGAAAGGGGGCTCGCAGATGCTATATCCTCATAATCTACCATTTGATACGGATGGTGGATGTACACAGGAACCTCGTAAGGCACTTTCACGGGGACTTTGACTGGATAAGGTACTTTGACGGGATACGGCACTCTTTTCTCGACAGGATACGGTCTAGGTATGTATACAGGCACCCTTTTCTCAACCTCTACTCGTTGGGGAACTAGCACTTCTACCGGAACTGGGACCTTTCTCTCCACTTCTACTGGGTAAGGCACTCTTTTCTCTACAGGGTAAGGAACTTTAACTTCTACGGGGTAAGGTTGAGGTACAGGCACCTTGACGTGGACACGTTTGATTACTTCCACGGGCTCTTTTATATGAACAGGATAAGGCACTTTAGTTTCAACAGGGTACGGCTGAGGTACGAGCACTTTGACTTGAACAGGGTATGGAACTTGCTTTTCAACAGGCACAGCGACCGGAACTGGTCGGTCCACGGGCACAGGAACCTTTACTTCGACAGGATAAGGTACTCTTTTCTCTACAGGGTAAGGCTGAGGCACTTTTACTTGTTTATATACAGGCACATGGTGGACTATCGGGTACGGTTTTGGAACATATTCCTTCTCGACTACTTTGACAGGGACTGGATGAGGAACCTTTATCCCGATGGGATAAGGTACTCTCTTCTCCACCGTTACTGGGTACGGTACAGGTTTATCGACAAATTTTATTTTTTCCACGGGAACGGGAACCTTTTTCTCCACCGTTACTGGATAAGGCTTTGGAACTTCGACTTTGTAGGGTACTTTGATCGGTTTTTGGACAGTTTTCACGTATTTATGATGGTGATGATGATGGTGATGCTTGATTTTGGTAACGTATCGCGGTTTGTGATGGCTTTCCTCCGTCACGAGGTCACCGTACGTAGTGTACGAGTGTATGGGGCTCGTGCTGTAGCCGGAGTAATAAGGATTCTGTTGTCGCTTAGGTTTGAAATAGACCGTCCTCTTTCTGTCCATTGCAACAGTTTGATCGGTGGGTACCGGAATAAGTCCAAAAGATTGCATGTACATCATTTCTTTCTCCGTTGCCAATGGAGTGTCAGCGTAAAGGTCTGATTGTGCTGCAATCCTGTCTGATCTTCTGCTCATAGGAGTTTGTTTTACTATCGCAGACCTGTAGGACCTTTTACTAATAGGGGTTTGATTAGCCTTCTCAATCTTACGTATCTTAGGGTAATGTGATGGTACAATCGGTACCCAATCGTTCGGTCCTATGTAGGTGAAATTTAGATCTACAGGAGTTGGAGTGGTAGTGGATTTGTGTTTGGGCGCGCGTGTTACTGGTCGGTATTCTCGCTTTGTGGACTGCGTGGTTGTTGTTGAGTTCCGCGAGGAGTATCGGACTCTACTGTGGTGACTTGCTGACGTGTCTATGTCTACCTCGTTGGCGTGGGCATTATAGTTCTCGATTACTATCTTTGTGCCATTTACAGTGCCTGTAGCGTTTGTGGTAATATTCTGTTTAACTACTTTCTTCGGCCAAATTCGTTTAGTTCTCAGAAGTTTGGCTGTTGTAGTCACTTCGGTGGTAGTTGTAGTGGTCGATGTAGTGGTATTCGTGCTATTGGCTTGGGGTGCCTTTTCTGCAATTTTTGGTGGTCGGACGGTGTCGGTACGTATACCGTTTATCGTCTGCACAGGTATGCTGAACTTAGGGGCGGTTGTCTTCGTGATGTTCGCATGGTACGTTGATGCGAGGTACTGCAACGGCCGAGATTTGACGAAGAAATTTTTGTGGTGCGGTGGCAGCGGGATCACTCTAGGGAACTGGTAAATCGAATTTGGGTATTTCATGAGTGGTTGATGTTGGTGGTACGCTCTAGGTGGGTATGCGAGCTGTCCGAAGTAAGGTCGAGGAATGTCGACGAAGATGCCTTGCTTCGGCTTATCAGGGAAGAGGGGCGGTTTGCTCGGCGGCCGCGACTCCGGTCTGTGACTCACGTCGGGCTTCGTCACCGGCGGAACAGGAGGCTTCGTAAACTTGGGGACATCAACAGGACTAGGGGTCTTCGTAAGCTTGTTGCCATCAACTGGACCAGGGGGCTTCGTGAACTTGGGGCCTTCAACAATTGTGACGGCTCGGGTCTTAGCCTCTTCAGCGATTTGGTCGACCTTAGTCTCATCTTGTGCCGTTACGCCACCTCGTTGGTTGACGACGATCACTAACGCAAAGATCAGGAATGTCTGAAAAAAAAAGAAACTTTGACTTAAAAGACCGAAATTATTTTGTCAAATTC
This sequence comes from Scotopteryx bipunctaria, assembly GCA_949320045.1. Taxonomy (NCBI): domain Eukaryota; kingdom Metazoa; phylum Arthropoda; class Insecta; order Lepidoptera; family Geometridae; genus Scotopteryx; species Scotopteryx bipunctaria. The sequence goes on from OX439460.1 coordinate 7,987,189, forward strand.
TAATAATCCTTCCCTTTAATATGGTTATTGAAAAGTGTAAACCAATAACAATTTGTAATTTTTTCTGCATCATATTATATCAAGTCAAGAATGTCAGTAGGTAAAAAATAAAACGATAATTACTGCCGTACGCTCATGCCTATTATTTTTAGCTGCAGAATTTAAATTCATTGATGTTTGTGTTGCAAAAATAAAATGCACGCAATACGTACACGTAGGTGGTACATAACATACCGAACTTTTCTCAAGCCTTATTCGAAGTGGAAATAAAAAAATAATAGAAAAAAATAGCGGGAATAACTTTTCGATCGAATCAATGTTTTTTACAAATAAAATCAATGAATAGGTGTAAATGAAGATTGCGTGACTACTTTAGATTCTGTTATACCTATCTATATAGTGTCTTCATTACCTAAGGAAGAAAACCAACAACCGTAGAACTGACGTTAAGGATTCTTTTGGAGGCAAACTTTTAATTATTTCATCTCACTAGTTCGAAAGAACTACTACTAATCGTGTCACTTTCGAACTAATGTGGTCAAAAGCTTAAAGTGCGCCCGAGAAAGCACTAAAGTACTAGTGATACGAGTAGTAAGTAATAAAAGTAATTACATACCTATGTAATTACGTACCTATTTGTAAAAAAATATAATATAAGACCTAAATAATGATGTGAAGTTAAAACTATTTTCTGTAAAATGGCCCTTCTCAACCTATAAGAACCTACCTGTTAAAAATGTTAGTTTCAACAATTAGGAATTCCATTAGGTTTATAAATACAGAAATCATAATATTTTTTAAGTTCTTGGAAAGTTTATTCATCAAAAAGATAACATTACCAACCAAATACCTAGTTCACTGGGAGTTGGGACTCACACAAAAACACAACACACACAGATCGCAGACACTTTTCATATTTCACTTGTATTCACTCATCAAAATCACTTGCCAAATTCATGTTTGCCCAAAAATTTGCCAATTCGACCACAGATTTGATTTTGGTTTCATCAACACTGCCGCCAATAAATCGCGTTCCTTTTCCGCCATCTTGAAACACATTTTGTTTTTGCTATTCATTTAGATTCATTTTAAATTCGCGCTATTTTGCGTTTTGTTTTTATTTCTTTTTTATTACCTACCGATAATTGTCTCATTGTAATGTGACGAGCGGCCGGTAGCATGAACGTAATGATGTGCGCGAGGAAGCGTCACCCCTTTTAAAGCATTCGTGTAATGGGTGGCTGGATTCAAATACTTTCTCTGCCAATGCCACTATCGTTTGTTTACCCTGGGAAACCTGTGATAACAGAGAACCAATAATCGTACCTAATCAGAAACTAAATTCTGCCTTTTCAATCAGTGTAGGGAAAGAATTGAAGTTCGCCCTAAAAAGCTCCTTTCGATTTTTAAATTTTTGTACCTATTGTATTGTAAATCTTTAGGAAATATAAAATAGATAAATATAAATCTGTAAATAGGAATAGTTCTTTAAAAGTATTATTTGTGATAAGATTCTGCCATACAATTAGCTTAGGTACCTAATCAACCTACCTTTAACAGATAAAATTGGACCGTGGCATACCAACTTACCTAACATTTCAAAATAAATCAAAACTTTGTAGTCATCGGTAAAACTTAGGTGATACGATATGTTGCTTCCCTGGTACATGTACCAGGGAAGCGACATATCGTAGAACCTAAGTTTTACCTAAGTCTAAGCTGTAAGTATAAATACATACATATTATCACGCTCTATCCTTAATGGGGTGGGCAGAGCCACAAGTAAACATAAGAAAACTTGCAGCCATTTCTGATTTAAACTCCTAAGATGGATATGGTGAACGATGGTGTCAGCCTATCGCCCATATAGATGGTCCATCATTTTGAAGATCTATCCCTTAGTCGACTTTTACGACGTGCTTCCCTGGTTCCTCACGATATTTTCAAAAAACGATACCATTAGGTAGGCATTACCTACTTAGATAGATCTAACCATCACTTATATGCGTACACCAGAAAAACAGCAATTTTCTTCAACTTGTGAAAATCCCGCCATAGGTATTATCTAACGTAGCCGATCGACGCTGTGCAAACATCTATAATTCTGTTGTTTATTATTTTTCCTGGTTCCGTTGTTCCGCACGCGTTTATAATTGTTAAATGGGCATAAACTTATGCAACTAAGTAAATAGAGCACGCGAATGGTGCACGCCGAACAGCCCACTGACACGATTTCTATAGCTTCCTAATTTATTTAATAAATAAATATTTGTGGACATATCACACAGCGCCATCTAGCCCCAAACTAAGCAAAGCTTGTACCAAGGGCACCAGATGGCTGATAGAATACTTATATACTTTTTTTTGTAAATACATACTTATAATTTTTAATAATACAACACCCAGACCCGCGCCTCTTGCGTCTCAGCCTAGCACTCGTCCGCCACGCCACCGAGGTCGTCATTGTAATGGAAACCATTGTCAAAATCCCTTTGGACTACACAGCTTAGCTAAAGGAATGCACATACCCACATAGGTACATACATACACTCCATATAGATACAATACCCTCCTTCACAGTCGGGTAACAAATGTTTTGTTCCTTATGCCACTAGATGGTGCTAAGATTTATTTGGTCCCCATTGCATAATTACAGTTCATCCTGGAAGTAGGGGAGTGGTTGGGGAGGCCTGTGTAGCAGCCTTCCATCTACTACTAATCAATACTACTACGAAAGGGTTTTAAGTTACGCCTCAAAGGTTCCTTTCGTGCACTTGACTCATGCTTTCGAACTTATTCGATTCTACGACATGTCGGTTTCTTCGCGAAGTTTCCCTTCGCCGTTTGAGAGTATTGGTATAGCGTAAATAAATTTTGCGAACAGAAAAATCTATCGGTGCACGATTTGAACCCACGACCGGAAAGATAGGATCGAAGGCGGTGCCGCTACCACTAGACCACCAGATCTCTGTGATTGTGAATAAAAATTAAACTGTTTTGTTAAAAATCACTGTATTTCTTTCAATATCCTTAGCCGGTGCTTATCATCCGGGAACCGCATCTTCACGACCTGCCTCACTTCCTCGCACGAGAAGCATCTGAAGTTTTCCTTTTTGTTCCAAAGATCTGATATCTCTAACAGCTGGCCCTTCAGAAGTCGCGGTAATTCGGTGAATTTGGTCCAGATGTTGATTTTGACATTGAAGGTTATTGGCTCCTGTGAAAGAAATGAATAATAAGTAAATAGAATAAAACAGAATATAGTTTATTAACAACACAACACGAAAAAGGTAGGTAACAAACAGATAGTTACATAAAATTAAATAGCAATTAATTGGCAACTAAAAAACGAGTAGGTAGGCAGGACCGGTAGCCAGGCAGATGGTGATCATGTACCTAATGTAACTGTATTGCAAACATATTATATTTGAAACTGTCTATTTGAACAGTTATTTGTAGAAAAATTGTCATATTGGACATCCAACATAGTCCCAACATATAGTATATCACTGAACCGACAAAGGGTCAGAAAGTCTTAATAAAGTTAAGGTTTAATAGTAGTAAGATTACCTCAAACAAAGCTTCAATCGCCACCACAGTATCCTCGATCCTGACAGCGATCAGAAACACCAGCTCTTCTCCCACCGCCTTGGTGTTCCCAAAAACTCTGTCCACTACCGATTGGCATAAGGCCTGGGCCAAGGTGCATAGAGCCATCTCATACATCTTGCACGGCAGGACAGATAGCCAGGCAGATTTGAGGTCTGACATGAGGGTAAGGGCATCATTGATGGCGCAGTCGAATTGCTCGAAGGTCTCATGGCTCCAAGGAGATAGTAGATCTGGAATTGTAAAATAATTTTGTTAGTCAAAGTAAAAAAAAAATATTCCATACAATCACGGGGATCACTTGGATACGTCTTAAATCTGAAAAATGAAAAATGGAGAATAAATATTTTCACAATGTCGCATGTTGAATTTCCGTAGCAGGAATCGAAATCACACCTCAACCTGACATCAGTTTCAAAAATGCCTACCTTTAGCTTCAATACTCTGATTGATAATAGTCTTCTGTTTCTGTAAGTATATGGACAGTTTCTCCAGGCCAAGAACCCTGAGGTCTTGTATGCTCTCCAGCAGTACCAGCGCCAGGCGGTCGGCGATGGACTTAGGGAGCGAGGTGCACCAAGGGGGACCCACCAAACCGTGGGCTAGGTAGAAGCAGTTGTTGAAGAATAACGCTAGAATTAATTGAAAAATTGATAAACAATAATACTTACCTACAACAATAATAATGGGCGCGGTTTCGTGAACAAATGATTTTAAACCTTATTTCAATGATCTTGGCAATGACATTCCTTTACTTCAACACGAAAAGTATTATGGGTGTCTTCAAATCGAGAATTGATAGGTTTCTTCTATAGGGTGTGGGCAAACGCATACCTATTTCGGTTAAAAAAACGCTTCCTGATCAGAAAGTCTAATTACCGAGATGCGTTGATTAGTTCATATCGTTAGAGGAATGTGAGTGCTAAGTAATTGAATTAAGGTTGAATCTAGTCCGTTGCCAGGCCGTGCCACGCCGCGCTGTCTGTGAGAGCAGGGCTTAAAGATCCGAAAGTTTGTGAGGATGTTTGTCTCAATCACGGCGTAATTGACGACCTCGGTGGCGTGGCGGGTGAGTGCTCGGCTGAGACGCGGGTTCGATTCCCGCTACGGGAGAAATGTTTGTATGTTGCTTAGTGAAATGTCCATAAATATTTTTTTATAATGTCGGATTTGGTTATTACTTAGAATACACAAACTTTATGACCTGGAATAATATACCCATACATACATAAATACATAGACTGGATGGGATTCAACCTTATTTCAATTAGAACTAACATTCCTCTAACGATATGAGGTGTAAGAAACAGTATTTCTCAAACTCTTGCATTTTGTTTATAACGGGACTTAATAGTGTACCTTTTAATAAGTTAAGGAACTTAATCAAGGTTGACTTGGGTAAGTAAGTAGATAAACATGTGTTAGTTAGGCAACTTCTATGAAACATATAAGCACAACAGCTACACAATGAAAAGTGATTTTAAATCTCACCAATATCAGCAGGGCAGCATTCCAAGTTCACTTTAAACTTCTTTGGCACAATGCATTGGTACATAACTGCTATATCTCTGATGTATGCTACAAGTTGATCGCTATACTTCGTTGGCAGTTTTGTACTCTCCTCCAAATGATTGACTATCATTGTCATGATTTTCTTAACATTTCGGGATATTACACACTTTGGTAGGAAAACTGGCTTAGTTAGGTCCCAGTCATTTTCAGTTTCGTTTAGAATAGATTCATTATTGTTTTCGTTCAGAGTACCGACAGCTATCGTCCCATATGAAAGACTTTCAGTGAGCAAGCTTCGGACATCGGAAAGGAGCTTATCACATTTCTTGTTGTATAATACACATTCAGTGTCATCTATGAATTTGTTTAAAGGAGACTTGTTCACTTCAACAAATTTCAGATCTATCAGGAACTTGTTGAATGAATCTAATTCAATAACAATGTTCTTGTAGTGTTCATAGCTGCTATCACAGGAAGGTAAGTTGTTACGGATGCAGTCTTCGATAATAATATTAAAGAACCTGTTTCTAATTGAATCTGCAAAAACTTGTATGAATGTACAGTCGCTTTCAAAATGTGAACCCAGTGTCGATTGCAGGAATTCAAATATAGCTGTTAAGTTGTTGAAAACAGTCTGATAACTTGGCTTGTTTGGGTCATTCAAGTTTATTTTTATGTTGAAGATTATAGCACCAATGTGGTCTTCGGTAAAAATATTACAGTTGTGGTTAATGACATTCTGCAGTAGCTGATCTAGGAAGAAGTGAGAGAAAAGCCCTAGCTCTGCGTTCATTCTCTCGGTAACATACATAGATTTGAGAACCTTTTGTAGGAGTATCGGGTCACTTTGTTGGACCGATAGAGAGTAAGTGATGAAATGCAGGCCTTTCTTCTCTGACCAGGTGAAGATATCCTCCCATTCTGTACTCAAGTGTGCTGTGTACAGTGCTAGTTGATTCTCTGCCTGAGCGTTGAGATTTGACAACGCTTTTATCAAGTTACCTTCTAATTTTAGTTTCTTTATTGCCTGTTTCAGTTCTGTTATCGCCAGCATCGATTCACTGTAGTTGAACCTACTGAACTCATGGTTCGCTCTCTCTAGAACCTTTTTTCCCTCAACAGCGACACACAGATCGTTCAAATAATCGTATTGTTTGCATAATTTCAACCAAGAAGAGTTGAACTCGTTATCAAAAACTTCGAATTGCTCGCGCAACGTTTTGATAACTTTCGAACAGCTTTTGAACTCACTGTCTATATTAGCCTTTCGGTTCTTGAAATTGAGTTGTTCTAAGCTTTTGGTCAAAGTAAAACTAACATAAGTATCAGTAAAATTCTGCTGCAAAGCCCATGACAACATTTGAATGCGTTCGGTGATGTCTTTCACCTTCGGAAAGAGCTCATCTCGATGTTTATTGAATTCCACTGAAGTCGCTTTGTTAGCTTCTTGTAACACAGCACTCAGTAAACTCATTTTGGAGATAATTATAAAAGAAACCACAGATTTTCTTTTGTTTCAGTTAGAAATTTCGTTTTGATAAAATTCGAAATTCAAATGTTTGGTGTTGACATATTTTGAAAGCTGTATTTTGTTTTGTTCCAACCAAACTAAAAAGTTAGGTATGATTCGCATAAAGCAAGATAGCAACTTATAGTGCCGTAAACTGCAGCATGTACGACAAGGACATCAAGAGACAACAGACAGCAACTGACAATCTAACTAACTGACAGAATCAAGTCCGTTTGGCGTTTGGTTAGTGTTTCAAGTTTGGCGTTTTGCTAAAACTCATATCAGATTTGTTGCTCTTAAAACTTAGAACCGAAATAAAAAATTACCAGCTTTTAGATTAAAATCTTCTATAAGCACTGGCTGAACTATTATTGGTTTACACTTTTCCTGGAACACCTCATGTGTCAGGCGGAGTAGGTTACTCCTAGTCCTAGTAGTAGTCAGTTCAGTCAGAGTGCGTACCTACTCTACCGAGGTACGAGTATTACATGACGCTAGAACAAAATCTATCCACGTGCCTACCTAAGTAAAAGTCTATATCACGTAGAACTTCAAAACACTGAAAAGATGCCAATTGATAGCAAAACCTAACTACCATCCGTTGGCCAAGGTTAATAGGTACTTTGTTGGCAACCAGATACTTTAGGTAGGTACTTAACTACTACTGGTTGCCAACGTTTTGTTTAATCAATGATCCTGCCCGAAGGCACCAGTGACTGTATCACTGCAATTTTCGCGATATAAATTTTCCAAATAATTATTTACAATGAATGATACTGAAATAGAATGTTTGAAAAGTGAATTGGAACACGAAAAGACTTGTAGGTCAGTGAAAGTGGTGTATTTTGGAGTAAATTAGGGTTTTAGCATTACCCTATTCACGTAGGTAAATATAGATTTGTACCAGGTTGTACCTACCAAGTGAATGTTCTCTCACTACTACTGCACTATGTACCAGGATTTATAGTAGGTACCAATATAGGTACTTTATTTGTCGTAAGTAGTTAGATTGTGGCGCACATATCATTAGGTAATCTAGGTAGGTAGGTATGTAGGTATTATAATAGTAGGTATATCACTGTCCATCTACACTAATCTACAGCATCATTTACCAGTAGCAATATACAAGGCACCTAGGTATTTAAAACTTACAAATTTAGGATTCTGAGCTTAAGCGTAAATTGTATGAGTTTTCCGATAAATAAATTTTAATTCAGAGATTCAGCAGCATGGCAGAACGGGGAAATAGAGAAGCAAATCTTCAATCTACAAGAAGATTTGCAGCAGAGCGATTATTCATGGGACGGAGACGACGATCTTCAGCGCGAGAGTGGGAAACACAAGATGTTGTTGGAAAACATTGATCTGTTGAGAGGGGAATTACCTATTCTGAAGGATAGGATTAAGAATGCTAAGATCTGTGGTCCTGGTAAGTCGATAAAACTGGTGATATTTTTTATTTTGAAGGGTCGGACTAAACCAGAATATTATAGCATGTTTGTCCTACGTGGATATGGTATTTGGACAAGTAATACAAGCTTGCCCTATATAATTTGGTCGCAATAATTGATCTGGGTTAAGGTCACGTCACGGTAGGCCGTAAATAGCGTGATTAGAGGTAATGCAATACAGGTATGCCTGGGTAGAGCAGATTTGTATTCATTTATTTCCTTTTTACAGATTGTCGACTGAAACACGATGATTTGAACATAAACTTGGACATTCTGACTCCAGTAAGTTCTTGAAGTTGTGATGAACGAAACGCACGAACGTTTCGTTACTCTTCATCTGATAAGTTTAACATTCTGCCAATAAAATATTTATTTATAAATTCTCATTTTTAGGCTGAGTTGCTGCGAACTGTGAAGAGATTCGAGAGGCTCAAAACCGATTTGATCAGCACATTGCGTAGTAAGGAGTGGCGTCTGGATTCCGAGTCGAAGGTAGAACAGCATACATTCAGTGACGTATTTAAAAAAAAGTAGCGACTATCAGATATAAAGCTTTATTTATACTTTTTATTTTACATTCTTCTCTGCCGGATTCGAAGTAAAGAAAAGATAGAATGCGTCCAGCTGCTTCTCTCCCCGAGCATGTCGTAAAAGTCGACTGAGGGCATCGAGCATTTAACTGAATGCTCGATGACTGAGGGATAGTATCCTCTCTAACTTATTGGACCATCTATAAGGGCGATGGGCTGATCGTAGTTTTTTTTTAACTGGGACAGTATGGGGAAATCCGAAACCATGGAAGATACAGGAAAACTGTCTTAGGAACCATTAGGTCTTTTTTTGTGAAAACAATTATTTTGTCATAAGTAAATTTTTTGGCCAAGCACGAGTTGTCTATCAAAATGAGTCATTTTGATGATTTTTTTTAATGCCGATCGACTCAGTTTCATGTACCTAAGGATTATTTCATTGTATCAGAAGAAAAAATCGGAACAGCGGAAGTTAGTCATATTTATTAAAATGTTTACTTAAATATTTATAATATAAATAGTATTGATGTTGAATTTTATTTCAGCTGTACGTGAGAGTGCATGACCAGAGGACCTATCTGCAGAATGAGCTGATGATTATCCAGAACAACATCATGCGTCTGCAGAAGAACGGGCCGTATTGGCAGTAAGTATCTACCACGATTTCATCACTAACACTTCTCTATCCTATCCTCATCTTTCATGACTCTTATATACGGTTTATTATAACGAATTGAGAATGGTCTTCTGTACCTACCTACCACGATATTAAAAAAAATATCGTCTGTGGTTTTAAAGCATTCCAAGTTCAGTTTCTTAATATACAGAGTAGGTAAAGTTGTTTAATACAACTTAAAAATGGTTTTCTGTGCCACGATATAAAAAATTACCTTCTGTAGTTTTAAAGCATTCGAAGATGTTCAGTTTCTTAATATACAGAGTAGGTAGAGTTGTTTGTAGGCTAGTTATATGGGGAGCTGCCCTACTGCGATTCGAATCCATTCGATTCGCCTGAAAAGTTTCTTATTTAATAAATAATAAAATTCAACTCTATCCGAATCGTAGGGCCGTTCCTATATCCCACGTGTGCGTTACTGCAAGCATTTAGAACGAGCATACTATTAGAACCAGTTCGTGCCTTCCAGACATTCTTCCCGTAAGCACGACGAGCGAATCCTGGACCCAAAGCGAGGACCTATAAGGAAGATGTTCGGCAACGAGCGACTTCCACCCATCGCCACCTAAAGCTATGTCCCAACCGCGGCCGGGCGACTGCGAGGGCTTGTTCTGGAGTGATGTATCTGCCACAATCAATATCAGCGTCAATAGCCATCAACAGAAGTCAAAGTGATAGTCAAAAAAAAATTATTCCTTAAAATCACTGAGATCACTTAGACAAGTCTTAAATCTCGAGGTCTTAAATCTCCTCAGAGGTTAATTTCAGATTTTTTAAGGAATCTACTTCAAGGATTGGTACACCAACTGTCTCAGCATTGTACTATTGACTTTAAGATAATATTGAGTCCGTAATATTAAGGTCAGTTATTGTACCTACGAATTTGTTGACGATATTGATCAGGTAGGTGATACTAAAAGGAGTGATGTGTCACATAGCACAGAAGTAGAGACACGGATTGAGATGATAAGTAGATTGATGGATTCGCAGTCGCTTTGTTAAGGAATACCTAACTTAACTTGTCACATTTTGTCTTTACACATTAGTCTGACCAATAATTAGATTCATGATTTTGACATTCGGTGGGATATGCCATCTTTTGACGAATATTAAGTACCTAATCATGTGAAATATAGCAGCTCACTGAACTGAGAAGCTCATTGAAAGAGTGATGAATGAAAAAGTATCAAAGCTGAAACTAATATAGCTAAAAAGTTCAGTAATATCTTGTTTAAAAGCATTTTGCGTGAATACTAATGCGAAAGCTTGCGATAGACAAAAGAGGTAATTATACTTAATTTCATACCCGCATTTGAAAATACGGAACAACACTACTTAAAAGTTTTTAAGTAGTAACATTTTTTTAAACGAAATGTCTAATTTATGAACCTAATTAAAAGTCTGAGTATAAAAATATGCCACACGCCATTATGAATCTAGCCTTAGGTACCTACACAGCTAGAAATATGAATTTGATAATCAGAAATTAGTTTTATAGTATCTAAAAATATAGGTAGGTAGGTACTGTTTATGAATCCAAGCTTTTTGCAACTTGGGTTTCGCTTAGCTTATTATTTATTACTTACTTATTAAGAATAATTAAGGTAGAATCATCCTGTGAACAACTGCCATTTAAAATGACGTAGTTATGTAGATCTTAGGTGTGTCCACATTTTTGCGTTTTCTTTACGTTTAACGCAAGTCCCAAACGCTGGTCCGATCAGGTGTCTGAACAGTTGGAGATCCCTGTAAACGTCGCTCTTCATCAGGCCGAAAACCGGTCCTTGCACGGAGTCACAATCTTCAACAGTGACGGAGCGATTATGGAGGGTAGGAACGTATGCCTCTTATCCATTGTTGCCAGATAGATGAGTCAGCTACATGCTCCATCATTTTCCACAAGACATGCATCAGATAAGTTCGTATGAGCTAGTGGCCAACTCTTGTGATGGAGTTTTTAGGCCGCCTAAAGGCCTCCGTCATGGCTTAACGACGGACAATCCTAAAGAGTATAATGGGTGTCTTTAAATCGAGAATTAATAGGTTTCTTTTAGGTAAGCGTGCTTCATCTAAGACCACACTGTTACTTAACATCAGGTAGAGTGTGGTCAAACCTTGGACGAAAGGATCAAACGCAAACCTATTTCGGTTAAAAAAAATATAACAATTTAATGCGTCAGATGAAAGCGGGAGAAAAACAAAAGAAGACACGAATTTGGACACACCATATAAGACATTTCAATTAGATAAATACACATATCGTTATGTTTTAAAAACTTTATTGAGCTGACAGATTTAGATTGATAAAAGCTAGATTTTATAAATAAATTTCTAAAAATTGTTTTTAGTTTTACTTCATACCTTCAGATACAATTATGTACGAATAGGTATTGAGTACTTTAAGCTATACGCTTCTAATATGTTTGTACCGTGCCGGGTGCTCGACCGAAGTGCTTAGGTATTCACCAGTATCCACTAACTCTTCATACGACCTTCTGTATGAAGATGATGAGACTGTAACAAAAGAAATACAGTTTTAGAAAAAAAAGTGGACTTTGGGGACATCCCTTCAACCATTATTAACATGAAAAAACATAGAATGCGTCCAGCTGCTTCTCTTCAGCAGAGCATGTCGCAAAAGTCGACTAAGGGACAGTATCCTCTCCAACATGATGAGATACAATAAGCAAGTATTCCCAAGGAGGGTTGACGTCAGGCAGGCGGCTGGTCAAAAAACACCTTAACCAAAACTCTTGCAGCATGATCCAAGGATCTGGACGAGAAGATCGATCGACGATGAACGATGAACGATCTGGTCCAGCTGAGAAGTATAGGCGACTACAGGCTTCTAATAATGATAAAGTTGTATAAGGCACTGAGAGCACTGGTGATCTAGTTGGTAAGTTGGCGGTGTGGCCTTTATTATAGCCAGCGAGCTTACCTGTGTAGCAGCGGTGTGGCTTTTATTATAGCCAGCGAGCTTACCAGTGTAGCAGCGGTGTGGCCTTTATTATAGCCAGCGAGCTTACCAGTGTAGCAGCGGCGTGGCTTTTATTATAGCCAGCGAGCTTACCAGTGTAGCAGCGGTGTGGCTTTTATTATAGCCAGCGAGCTTACCAGTGTAGCAGCGGTGTGGCCTTTATTATAGCCAGCGAGCTTACCTGTGTAGCAGCGGTGTGGCCTTTATTATAGCCAGCGAGCTTACCAGTGTAGCAGCGGCGTGGCTTTTATTATAGCCAGCGAGCTTACCAGTGTAGCAGCGGTGTGGCCTTTATTATAGCCAGCGAGCTTACCTGTGTAGCAGCGGTGTGGCCTTTATTATAGCCAGCGAGCTTACCTGTGTAGCAGCGGTGTGGCCTTTATTATAGCCAGCGAGCTTACCTGTGTAGCAGCGGTGTGGCCTTTATTATAGCCAGCGAGCTTACCTGTGTAGCAGCGGTGTCTATCTGCATGCAGGCGCATTTGCCGTGGACAGGCGCACACGTAGCCACCCGCCGTGTTCACGCACGCAAATTCACACCCAGAAGTGCCTTGAGAACACTCGTTTATGTCTGGAACATACATTATTTCTGGACTTATAGTCAAAGTCAAAGTCAAAAAATTTTATTCCATAAAATCACTGGGATCACTTGGACGCGTCTTAAATCTACGTTGCATTACACCTGGGAGTAATGAAAAAAATTGAATGCGTCCAGCTGCTTCTCTCCCCGAGGGTTTGGTTTGGTTTTTTCCGCTTATCTGCATTTTAATAAATCATTTCATTTCATTTGCCAAATATCATTAATATTCTGTTCAGCAGTTTAGGCGTGAAAAGGTGACAGACAAACAGACAGAGTTACTTTCGCTTTTTATAATATTAATTATGGATTATAGTAATAAAATGGATGATTTCAAGTCAACAGCAGAGGCAATATGGAGGAGGAATACACAAGACCGCGAAATTTGGAAGAGTTTAGGAGAGGCCTATGCTGTAAAGCAAATAATTTAATAATATGTCGGCTCGTCAGGATTGCGTGGGCTATGATCAGACATACTGTGGGCGGCGTGTAGGTATTCGTAAGAATAATAAAGTTAGGTATTGTTTGAGACAACGTTTAATCAAAACTAAAGACACTAAAATTATTACGTCACTAACTATTTTAACAAAACGTGAGGACAGTTCCGAGAGGTCTTCACTCGTTGGCGATCGGGCTAAGTAAGACTGACTGTCTATCCGATGAGCGATGACACCTCGACTCTGTCAAAGCGCACGTCAGAGGGCGCTTGCGTTTCGTTTTCGAGCGATATTCATGACCGGATGCGACAAATATTATATGATACCGATGTCTAATAAAATTGGTAGGTAAAGATAATATAATGTAAAACGTTATTTTTAATTATTTAAATTATTTATTTAAGTACACACAGTTACAAAGACAAACACATACCATAAGTTGACTATATGTTATTCTAGACACTAACCCCAGAATACTCAAACGCGACTCAGAGTTGAGCACGTCTCAACTTCCGGTTTAAAAAAAACTGTAAAACTAGATATAAGATTATTATATAAAGGCTTTGAAATTGAAATTGAAATTGAATAGTGATAAAATATCATGTTTATACTGACCCATGCACCTCTGTCCCGCTCCAAGAGACACGTAGCCACTGGTACAGAGACAGCGGTAAGCGCCACGGGAGTTGGCGCACATTTGTGTCGAATGGCAATGGTTGTTGGCCAACTCACACTCGTCTATGTCTACAAATTAATAGATCATAATAAAAATATAATAAATAACACCCAACTCTACTATTGGCGACCTCGGTGGCTTTGCGGGCGAGTGCTCGGCTGAGACGCAAGAGGCGCGGGTTCGATTCCCGCTACGGGAGAAATGTTTGTATGTTACACTGTAGCACCCAACAATCACATACATAGACCTGATCCCACACTAGGATTCCCTGTGTCGTGGGTATCAGAAACTATGAGTACCATGGCATCACAACACCCAGCTAGACCCGGAAGAAATATTTGCAGAACATGCAAACATTTCTTCCGCAGCGGGAATCGAAACCGCGCCTCTTGCGTCTCTGCCGAACAATCGCCCGCCACGCTACCGAGGCCGTCAAGAGATAACACTTAATACTACAAAGGCCTTTTACCATCTATAGTAGATGATTTATAAAGCGTCAGGAGGCAACTTTGACCTTCACAAAAGGGACGCTGTAGTGCCCGGGACGAATTAAGATGGAGTAGGCTTGCCCAACACCTATACCAACAAAACAACATAAATTCTTACCAAAGTCCAAACTAACCTTCACAAAAACTTGTAGAATTCTCCGCATCAATGGATCTGAACCCGGGACCACAGGCACCAATCTCGCTTCCATCCAAATTGCTCGTCACGTTCACTTCGTAGAACACTTCAGAGGATTTTGATCCTGGAATAAGTTGAGTAGAATATAATATTCAAATATGATAATGTATTTGCAACATGAATACCACTAGGTACTTGCTAGTCATGTCAGAAGTTCTATCGAACCAGTGACGTAAAAAAAAATGTGGACATTTGACACAGCGCCATCTAGCCCCAAACTAAGCAAAGCTTGTACTGTGGGCACCAGATGGCTGATAGAATACTTATAATACTTTTTTTTGTAAACACATACCTACTTATAATACATAATACCACTACACCCAGACCCGAAATAAATATTTGCAGAATGGAACCCGAGTCTCTTGGTTCTCAGCCGAGGACTCGCCCACCACGCCACCGAGGTCGTCAGATAAAAGAATCCCAGTATAGTCAAATCTACTGATTCTAATTTAAGGTACATTATAAAATACCAGTTTTATTACCAGACATGTAGAAATCATCAACTTCAGGTGAATAGAGCGAGTTCAATATCTCCGGCTGTTTTTCAAACACTGCTTCTGGGATGTAGGCGTTCTGTTAATCAAATAATGTTACTTTCATAATTCATATTATTTCATACCAATATTATAAATGCGAAAGTTTGTGAGGATGTTTGTATGTTTGTGCCTCCTTTCGTGCACTTTTCGTGACTTTTAAGGGTCTACGACATGCCGGTTTCCTCACGATGTTTCCTTCTCCATTGGTGCACGACCGGATTAGAACTCACGACGTTAAGATCGGAAGGCGAGGCCGCTACCACACACAAGAACACTGGTATAACACTGGTGGTGTAACAGTGTTCTTGTCTGTGCTAGTAGGTAGTCGCCAACAATGTATTAAACTTACTTCTTTGGAGCCCTCTTTGCTGTAGACATCGTTTTCTGAATTGTCCTCGCTCGAACTGCATTTCGGCAGATCTGGGCATTTCCTTATCTGCAAAATATACATTATATCGTCACTGGAAAGGCAAATTTACGTAAGCGCCAATCGAGAAAAAGCCGTTTAAAGTTCATTTTTTTCGTTTTTTAATTAAGTATAACTTTCTAGCTAATTATCGAATTTTGATGACGTCAACGTAAGATTTCATTCTTTTTTCATTTTCTATGTCCAGCAATTCATATTATTTATTGTATTTGGACTGCTATTTTAGGATAATAAATCAATATGCCTATTTTGGCGCCATTTTGGCGCTTACGTAATTTTGCCTTTCCAGTGACGTTATTATTTTTTATGATTATGCGTTTTGTCATGCTGATTTTGTGATTGTTTTTAATTCATGGCGCGTTTGTGTGGTACTGTAATGCTGTATTATTATTGTTTGAACAAAGAATTGCATGTAAGTATGTCTTCTGTATTTATTTTTTGTTTCTTATTTTATTTTTATTTATGTAATAAATGAAACCACACCAAATTGCCCCTTCTATGTTTTTGTTCCATCCAGTCCATCCTAGGTTGCCTGGCAGAGATCGCTTTTAGCGATAAGGCTGCCCTTTGTTTTACCATAATTTTTGTCTATTTTGTAAGTTTAATGTTGTGCGGTAAACAATAAAGTGTTATCTATCTATCTATATTTGATACGTTTGACACAAATAATGTTACCTAACATAAGTATTCCCAAGGAGGGTTGACGTCAGGCAGGCGGCCGGTCATAAAACACCTTAGCCAAAACTCTTACAGCATGATCCAAGGATCATACTGTGCCGACCCCACACAGACTGGGATAAGGGTAGGAAGATGATGATGATGATAACCATATTCTATTGTGATAATCTTTACCCCCGAATACTCAAACGCGACTCACGTCTCAAGTCACGGTTTTTTGACAGTTTTTGATGAAAATCTGTCAAAAACTCGTCACTTGAGACGTGCTCAACTCTGAGATGCGTTTGAGTATTCGGGGGTTAGAGCTTTAGTTTTACCTGTACATTGTCGCCATCGCATAGTTTCCCCCTACATTTCCTGGTGCGCGACTGCGTGCCGCGCCCGCACGATGCGGAACACGCCGACCAGCGCGACCACGAGAGCCAAACATCACCTTCCTCCTGCAAACGTGAATAGTTTTAAACATATGGAAGGGTTTTTTATTAATATACTAGCGACCCGCCCCGGCTTCGCACGGGTGCAATGCTGATAATGAATATACTACACACTAAATATATATACTATACTTTATTTGTCTATGTCTTAGGGATAACCCACAATAACCATTTTTCATCCATTACTTGGATAAATGAATGAACAATCGAACGGGCAATCGAATGAAGAATCGATTGAACAATCGATTGAACAATCAATTCAAATGTTCAATCGATTATTCATTCGATTGTTTGTTCGATTGTTCATTCGATTGTTTATTTGATTGTTCATTAGATTGTCTCTCCAAGAAAATTTCGTAAGTTCGAAAATGAAAGGAGCCTTTGAGAACTTCACCACGCTGGTTCGAGAGAACCAATGAGACGACTAGATAGAGAGTACTTGTTTGAAACGTTTAATAACTTACTTCGCAAGGAGGCATTTGACATTTCCTTCGTTCGGTAGAGGGTCCCTTGCAGGCAGATTCGTCAACCACAATCTTATCAGGTTTGCTGTTCTTATCTGCAACAACAAGTTACTAGTTATTATTATTAGGGGCCTATAATGTTCCACTTAAGAACTCGTGGTCTAGTAGCAGACTCCGCCATACGATACTGCGGTCCTGGGTTCAAACCCAGTCGTACACCAATGAATTTTTCTGTTCGCAAAATTGATGTACTCTCAGTGAAGGAAAGCCTAAGAAATTCAATGACATATTATAATCAAGTGCACTAAAGGCGTCTATTTCAGGTGTACTTAGTGTGTTAAAATGCTTCAGCTAATGAATACATTCTGCTCCTAAACCATATCTTGAAATGAGTTTCTTTCTGCTTATTAAATAGCTGATATAATATTTGAAAATTATTCATTTTGCTACCAATAACACACAAAGGCACAATAATCTTTCAAATAGAATAGGTACCTAACAGAAAGGGCCACCGCTAAGTATTTAAGGTATTTGCATTGCCAATGACAATGCGCCGGTCTTCCGTGATTGCTCTAACGCTAGGTGTGATCTTAAAATGTGAATGTACCAATGATAGTATTGTCTTCGCCGATGTACCGACAGGTACGGGCCCTTAACTGGTATCCGAGGCCGCATGTAGCGTTGCAGAGCGACCATTTGCTCCAATCACTCCATTTTCCAGGCACTGGAATACACAGACAAATACATTTATTCATGAAAATAAAGTGTATGTCATGTCGCACACATGTCAAAGAAAAGAAATGGCAACATAGCAAAGTAATGGCGCAGCCAGAAGGTGTAATCCCACCGGCTGCGCCAGTGGGATCATACGCCTATCGTTGTCATTAATTTGTGCCAGAAAAACATCGTATAGCGTAAAATAAAAGAGACAGGATTACTATGTTATAAACATAGTAGGTAATCCTGTCTCTTTTATTTTATTCTTTTTTAATAATTTGACTAGCAAACTTCTCTTTGCCAGGACGATAGGTTTTGGAACGAAGTAATGGGCGGACACTCTAGGGAAATAAGGAAAGAGAAGGATGGTAAAAGGACCAGTGAGACGTACCGCTGACAACAACATTATACCGCCTGTGTGCAGTACCAGCTTCATTCTCAACCACACAGATGTACTGTCCCGCGTCTCGGGGCGTCACGCGCCATAGTGCGAGGAGACTGTTGCCCAGGACTCGGTGCACGTTGGATAGAGACTCGCTTAGCTTCTGAGTGTCCTGGGATTAACAAGCATAATAAATAGTAATAATAAACAATAACACGCAGCAGTTACATAGTTACGATCACACACTACCTTTCCCTGTGTTTCCCTGACGCGTTTTTATAGCGATGAGGAGAGGTTTTTAGTGTACCTAAGGGAATTCTGTTGTGAGCCCCGTAGGGATTTCAAATGTTTTAATGATCGACCTTTAAATTTTTTTGTATCGTTAATATCATTTCAATGATATGAAATCGAGCTATTACTCTGATTTATTGGTAAAACTAGCTGCCGCCCGCGGCTTCGCTCGCGTTGTACCCAGATACAAAGTAGCCTACATGTTATTCTAGCACACGTATTATGTATATACCATACCAACGTATTATGATCATTCAAATCCGTTCAGCTGTTAGGGCGTGATTGAACAAACATACATCGTCACATCCACACATCTTTACATCCTCACTCAAACTTTACGTAGGATATATTTAGGTTGGTCCTACCTTGAGCCAGCTGATTTTAGGCAATGGATGACCGTCAGCCTCGCACTTCAGTACAATGCTCCTCCACATCTGCACCACATGATCTTCAACGGATACATTCCCAGCAATGGACGGCGGCTTTTCAACCGTCACGGCGTAGATAACCTCAGTGGTGCCGGCCTTGTTAGTCATTATGCAGGAGTAGTTACCGCTGTCCGATACTTGGGTGCGATTTATCAGCTGGAAAATATTACTACTAGTGTCAATGGTTTTTAAAACCATTGTGGTGAAAGGGTTAAAGAAGGTAAAAGCCACCGGTTATTCGAATATTTTGCAATTTAAGGTGTTTTGATTTGTATCTAATAGTAATAATATCACGGACGTATCCATAATGGCGTGGGCAGAGCCACGAGTAATCATAAGAAAACCAAGTCCCAAAGGCTTGCCCAGCCCTTATCTATCCTCTCAGCTTAGTCGGCTTTGTATACAGGAAAGACATGATCAATACGTGCGGAGAGATTCCTCACGATGTTTTCCTTCACCGTTTGAGAGTAATGGTATAACGCACTTAATTTTTTCACACAAAAAATCCATTGATACATACCGGGTTTGAACCCACGACCTTAGGATCGGAAGGCGGGGTCACTACCAACTAGACCACCAGTGCTCGATGGTTAACTAGATAGGTATTAATTCTTACCAAAGTAATGTTGTCATCCATTAGCATAATTCTACTCGTGGCTTCGATCTCAGTGTAAGGGTGTTTGATCCATGCAACAGTTGGTGTCGTAGCCCCTTCGATTGGACACGTCAGCTTCAGAGGCTTTCCCACGCGTATGCTAACTGGCTTCGAGGACTCTTTTGGCTTTGGGGGAGGCACTGAAAGGCATAAAAGTTAATTTAAAACTAGAATGTCCGAGTATATGATATATCAATTTCTTAAAACTATCATTCTAAAGGTGGGTACTATTCTGTACAGACATCCTTGAAAAATGACAATTAATAAGTAACTGAAAAACGTGGGAAACGAAAACTGAGTGGGATAAGGGCAGGAAGATGATGACTTACCCAGCACATCAACGAAGTAGGAGACACTAGCGCTCCCCGCGGCATTCCTAGCGACACACGTATAATTCCCAATCTGATCCACTCCTGCACTCTTCACTCCTATCACTTCCCCATAATCCATCGACACCATGGTGTCATCAAAGAACTTCAAAGGCAAATCGTTTTTGAACCAGTATATCTCTGGTATAGGGTAGCCAAAGGCGTGGCAATGGAGGTTGTACGACTGGCCTGATAGAACTTCAAGCTTGGTGGATGTTTGGAATATGCTTTGGATTATTTTTGGTGGTTCTGGAAAGATAAAACAAGTTGTACCTAAGTTTCGTATAATTTGAAACTAGTTCAGTATTCCTGCTCGGTCTATCCGTGGTGGTATTTACTCTTAAATAACTGAATACTTGGGGAAACCTGAAAAAAATTCAATAACCTGAGTAAGTCCTGAAAATCCTGGATTTAGAACTCACCTAGTACTTCCAATCTGAACATTCTCTCACCACTCCCACCCATGTTAGTCACCACACAACTATACACGCCAGCGTCGGACTTATCAACGTCAAGTATCAAATCCGCATAGTCTATGTCTTGATCGTTTTCACCGAGAAGCTTGCCGTTCCGCAGCCATTGTATGCGCGGCGTCGGTTTGCCGCTGGCTTTACAAGCGACTCTAATGTGTGCACCTAGCTATTAGAGAATAAATAAAGATTAGGTAGGAACCATATTTGCATAACTACGAATCATATTGAACACTCCAATATTGTTAATTAGAAAGTTTACAGTACCTAATCTACGTTAGATACTCATCAACGTAACTAGTGAAGGATTTGGCTGATACTTGGAATATAGTCGGATGATAGTCACGTCGCGTCGTGGGCATTATAAAACACAAGTATCATGCATTTGTACCCCAGCGAGAATCGACCTCACACCGCTTTCGTCTCAAGGCACCCGCCACGCTATGACAATGCCCAGTATAAATGAAGACAATTACAGATTCTTACCGCAGCTTCATAACTCTTGGCAACATTTATCCCCTGGCCATCAACAAACGCCACGATATCCTCAACTCGAGCCGGGGAGACCACACTGACGCGGTACACTATGTGTGTGCGCCCGGCTTTGTTCCTCGCGTCACAGCGGAATGTGCCGCCTGAATTTATGGTTATGTTTGAGGAGCTCAAGGTCGAGTTGAGAAGATACCAATTTGTATTGCTGTAAATATTATTAATCCAGCTGATATCTAAATCTACCAAGCTATGAAGATAATAAATTAATATGATAGTTCAGGATATTTGTAATCTGCAATCGCCCTGGCTCAAGCTCAGTCAAAAGTTTTCTTATATTACCCGACTGCAAAAAAGGAGGGTAATGTTTTTAGGGGTGTAACTATGGATTATAATGTATGTGTATTCCTTTGGCTGAAGCATTAGAAGCCATTTTCAATGAACAAAGACTTAGACTAAAGTGGTACAAATTTATCAACATCATGTGCCAAAAAATCTAATATGGCATGATATAATGTGCTACCTAAATTCTACAAAGTCGGGTTTATTGCTCTTTGAAATAAATATGTATTTGTTAATTTTAAAATGAACTTAAACGGAGAAAGATGTAGTTGTCGTTTATGGGACCATGATACCTAAACTGTTTTGCTATAAACAACAAATAAGATTTTGATAAGACCATTCTAACAAAGGTTCTTAAGATATGTTTGATAGTCTGGTCCAAATATGTTGAAGTTTGAAGTTCTCAATAAATGTATGTTTGTGTAAGCTTACATACTTAAAAGTCCAGTTAATACTTGGTTCAGGGTAGCCGCGCGCGTTGCACTCCAAAGTCGCGGCCATTCCCTCCATCAGAGACACATCCAATACATCGAACTCTGATATGAAAGGTGGAACTGAAAAATGAAAAATTACCAAAACCTTAGTGCAAAGTAGAGAGGAAATGTTTTGAGAAAATATTTAGCGTAAAAAGGGTAACGAGAAATAGGATTTAGGCAAGGGATTTGGAGAAATGGGAATTTAAGAAATAGGTCTTTCAGAAGATATCCCGAAATAAATGTTATATATAGAGTTCTGGGAAATAAGTTTTTTGGAAAAGGGGTTTAGTTACTATTATCCTATAACATTTATCTCAGGATATCTTTTTTTAAGACCTTGTTTCTTAAATTTCCCAGGACCTCCTATGGTTCTAGGAAATAGGGTTTCCAGATAAAGGGTTGTGGGGAAATAGTATTTTCTACATCAAGTCTGGTAGGGCTAGTAGTTATATTGCTTTGTTAGGGAGGTAGATAGTGGCGAGCTTGATTACCTGATACATCTACTTTGAAAAGTCTATGCACACTACCATGAGTGTTAGTTGCAATACATTTGTAGGTCCCAGCATTGCGTGGCTGTACGTTTATGAGTCTAAGGTAATGCTTGTCTTCGAATATGGACTTTAAATTGTGTAACCATTTTGTCTGAAACAAAATAAATGTATACTATCCCTAGTTCTATCATACATTCGATACAGTTCATACAAACTCAAAACAAGAAAAAAAAGTAATAAAGTTTAAGTCAGAACACTCCCGCCATGTTCACAGATGCGTGGGGGGTTCTGAATTGAATACTAGCCAAAATTTTATCTGCGGTTCATACCACGTAATTAACCCTGCTTGGCAAACCACTGGCAGGGAGGGGTCTGAGATATGTGGGTCTATTACTTACCTTCGCTTCAGGTTTCGCATCAGTCTGACAATCCAAGTAAGCATCATCGCCTTTCACGACTTCGATAACTTTAACAGTTTGAGCTTTATCAGTCACGTCTTTGACGCCCTCATTTTTATCAACATTGCCACTTCCTAGATCTTCAGTTTCGTCTTTTCTACCCTCACTTTTCACAACTTTTATAACTTGATCAGTTCTAAAATTTTTATCTTTATCAGTAACATCTTCAATACCCTTACTTTTATCAACATTGTCACTTTCATCTTTAATTTCTTCGTCTTTGGTACCCTCAGCTTCTGCGTCTTTGCTACTCTCGTCTTCAGGGTTGATGAACTCTGGAGGCCATTCAACTTGAACAGAGACAGTGGAATAAGCGGAACCGACGGCGTTAGTGACCACACACGCGTACGTCGCTTGACTGTTGCGCGTAACGTTTAAAAGAGTGAGATGGCCGGTAATTATGGGTTCTGCGTCCTGAAAATTTTAATTTCCGTTTTATTAGCGTTAATTGGCTATTACACTACCAATTTTGATAGACAATCACTTGCAGCAGGGGTTTTTAGTACTCATGATTCGGCTAGCTTCTACTCGCAGATTTTGTTCAACCTCATCATTATTCTTAGCCCGTATCTATCTCTGGGTATAATCCTCCCTATTTTATTTGTTCACGTCATTGTAACTTAAATGTTTGTCTAAATGATTCTGAACTAGCTAATTAATCTGAAGTTTTGTTTTTTGTCCGCATCGGATTTGGCTTAAGTTTATTGATTCTTATACCATTGTATACAGTTCGAACCTTGTACCATTGCACGGTGTCGCCTCCTGACGAGCGTAGCGGACATTCTACACTCGCATTTGTATACTCTAGAACAACGGCGTTGCTTAGCGACTGCTCGGATTGCTCTCGAGTAGGCAGAGCTGTGGACAATCATAATCAAAATATATCCGTTTGTGAGGACGTAACGGCTGAACAATTTGAATCAAAATTAGCAAATCGTGAGCTGCAATGAGATATGCCATTTTTTATCCGGGTAGAGCGAAGTTGCGAGTGGAAGGTAGTTAATTCTAGATGAATGTAGGATCGAGTATTACTTCATCATCATCATCTACAGTACAGCCCATTTTATTCCATTGCTGGGTTCCACATCCCACAATCACGGCGGGCCTTTTTGTTACCCAATATAAAAACATGGTGTTCACGAGAGCACTGCTGGTCCAGTGGAAACAACCCGCCTTCTGATCCTAAGGTTGCGGGTTCAAACCCTGTCGTGCACTAGTGGATTTTTCAATTCGATAAAATTATGAGCACTATACCAGTACTCTCAAAAGGTGAAGGAAAACATTGTGAGGAATCCCGCGGCTTAGTCAACTCTGCACATATTGACCATGTCTTTCCTGTGGATAATGCCGACTAAGCTGAGAGGGTGGTATAGGTGCTGGGCAAGCCTACTGCTTCTAAAATTCGTCCTAGACATTACAGCATCCCGTTAGTGTAGGTAAATGTTGCCTCCTGACGCTTTAGTAATTAGAGAGATACTTACAATATACTTCAACAGCAATAGTTTTATTCACATCTCCGAATTTATTCTTAGCGGTGCAAGTGTAGTTACCACTCATGTCTTCAGAAGGTGACTTGATCGTCAACGTGCCATCCTTGCCAACAATATATTGGGAATCTGAAATAAAAATATTCTTTCTGTATCATCTTCCTGATAATCTGGATTTGGTGAGCTATCTATAGACCGTTAGTAACGGTTTTTAGAACATGCGACTTTCTTTAGCCCGACTGTTTCTTTCGTATTTTGTAAATGCTTGTATTATTTGTAGGTTTCTCCTTCCTTTCTATATTCATCTTGAATGAACCACACTCGATGGACCTTTGGATACTTTTACCTCAATCACGCCGTAATAGCTGCACGGATTTGAATGGAACTTAAGGTACCTAATATAGTTCTGGAATAGCATATAGACTACTTATCTGGGCACCACAAGAGCGAAGCAGCAGACGAAAATTAGTAATTTAACATCAAAAATGATATAGTTTAGAATTTAGATTTTCGTGACTGAATCACGCCCAAATTCCCGAAACATAGTTCGTGATCTGGAATAGCACATAGGAAAAGACGTGGGCAGAAGCATGCCTAAAATATTATGCATTGTACATTATTCACCTTTGTGCAAGTAAACACCGTCCTTAGACCACACGACATAAGGCTTAGGTTTGCCTGTCGCTCGGCAAGCTATGGTCAAAGCTGTATCCAAGTTCGTCGCTAAATACGGTCCAGTATAGTTGTCTTCCAATATTTTTGGTGGCTCTAAAAATACCAATAAAAAATTGTGTATATAAGAAGATTTCATGACATTATTTTTATGTTTACAAAAACTAAACTCAAAAAATTCAACGAAATCTTACCATTAACATTCACGTGGAAGAACTTATTGTCAATTCCATAAGTGTTTTGTGCTACGCAGATATAAATTCCCTCTTGTTTTGAACTCGCGTTCGTTATGTAAAGGTTGCCAACTTCGTTGAAACTATAAAAACATTTTATATAACGTTTATTTGGATATTAGCAACGCTTTTGATCAAGTCTAAACTAGCAAATTGAATAAGTTATGTTCTTATTTACATATTTTTAGTGTTTTGCTTGTATTAAAAACTAGCAAAAAAGTATTTCATGAATTTATAAATAACCGTAGCTTCATAAAATATTACAGGTAAGGTAGGATTGTCGCAAGGCTTACGGTTAGTCCTTATTCTTTTAAAATTTCACAAATATCTTCAAGGTTCTTTAATACAACCCACTTAGAATTAACGTCGTAATGTAGGCATCATTATCATCTCCCAAGTCTTATTCTAATAAAATATAGTTTACCTGATTTCCGTTGTATTTTTCTTCAACATCTGTAGTTGGAAAGACCACTCAACATTAGGTACAGGGAATCCAACGGCATCGCACTGCAGCGTTACTTCATCGCCGACCAATACATCTTTAGTCGTCTGTAAGCTCCCTTTTATCGATGGAGGTACTGAAGTATTATATCAATATTAAACATCTAATTATTTACACTCATACGTAAGTTTACATTAGTTTTGATAACTAAATCTGTCAAAATGTATACTCACCCCAGATATAAAGTGTGTAAGTGACTGAAGCATTTCCGTAAAGATTTTCAGCTCGGCAAGTGTAATTCCCGAAGTCAGTTAAATTTGCAATAAACCTGAAATAAGTAAGATACGCAAGGACTAAGTAAATATTCGGTGATCTGAAATCTGTTTTCTATGCGTACTTGGATAGAAAACTAAGTTAATTTTCATTAATAAAGAATTAATATTATACCTTCTTACTCGTCACCATGAATATTAAGTTCCTGAAAATATATGATAAATCTACCTACCATACTTAGGCATCTTGATTCTTATAAGACGTTTGTCCTCACCTGATCCCAAACTCATCTTGAAATTTACTTCCATCAATAGGGAGTCCGTTCTGTTCCCAAAAAACAAGAGGTCTGGGTGAGCCCCTCACTTCACACGGAAGTTCCACCAAATCACCTTCTAGTAACTCTAGTTGTATGTCTTTCGAGGCAATTTTTGGTGCTTCTGTAAAATGTATTTTATATTTAAATAATAGCGTTTGAGACTTTAAATCTTTTTACCACAATTTTTAGAAAGAACACACTTAAAATTTTATAAGGGAACTTAATTGCGTTCCTTTATTATTTCCCCAACATTTCGAATGCGTTGCAGCGTTTCTTGTTTTGTACAAATCGCGAAAGTTTTAGAAAAACTAGTGATACAACTAATTAGATTTAAATCAGGTCTCAATATTTATTAATATTTATTTCAATACTCTTTCAGTCGTCATCTCAGTATTAATAATAAATAATAAATATTTTTTTGTAAATCAAATAACATTCTCCTGGTCACATGACGTTCAAAAATATACCTATCACTTAAAATTCTTACCGTAAACCAAAATGGTGTGATTATTTTGCATAGACCCTAAATGGCTGCTAGCGTTACAGATGTAGTTTCCAGAATGATGTGCCGTTGCATTCTCTATAACCAAATTATCTTCATCAAGATAACTGAAACATGCAATAAAGTTCAGATTATTTTAATCTATCTATCATGTCCTTTCACTATTTATTTTGAACCAGTGTGAAAGGATTTAAAGTGAACCTCAAAGGCTCTTTTCGTGCACTTTGCACGTACTAAGACATGCCGGTTTTCTTAGGATATTTTCCTTCACCGTTTGAGAGTAGGTACTGGTACAGCGCACATTTTTCCAACAGAAAAATCCATTAGTGCACGACCGGATTTGAACCTGTGACCTTAGAATTGGAGGGCAGGGCCGCTCCCACCACTAGACCACAACTCCGGCCACTCATTTTAATTATTTGAGTTAACATAAGTGAATTGAATACGGCATCATGGAGGCGTGGCGGTCATGGCAATTCATGATAAAAGAACATTATTAACAAAAATATATTTACAACGAATACAAATATAATCAACAAAAACAAAAGAAACTGTCGGGCTATCTAAAGACCGTTGCAAACAGTCTATAGATAGTTCAACTGAGTCAGCTGATCCAGATCAACAGACGATGGAAGCGTGCCCAAGACTTTGGCTGCATAAATTTACCTATTGTTTGTAATTAAAATGTCAACATTTGTTCTTAAAATCAAATATTCTATGGTGTACTCACACATTTTCACTTAACTTCACAGGATAACCGTCTTTAGTCCACAACACTATAGGAGGGGGGAATCCAATGACGTCACAAGATAGGCTCACGTAGCTATCTGCTTCTACTTTCAAGGTATTTTCTAAAACGGCATCTGGTTTTAGCTGTGGAGGATCTGTCAAAATGTAAGCAAACGATAAGTAAAGAAATAACACACCCAATAACACATAGTCGTGACCCCACACTAGGATTCCCTGTGTCTTGGTATCAGAAACTACGAGTACCATGGTACCACAACACCCAGACCCGGAATAAATATTTGCAGAACATACAAACATTTCTTCCGCAGCGGGAATCGAATCCGCGCCTCTTGCGTTTTTGCTGAGCAATCGCCCGCCACACCACCAAGGCTGTCAATACAAATAAAATACATATGTCACCGTAAAATTGTCAAAAAAATATTACATTAAGTAAGTGTTTCATTCAAACGTGATAGCTAAATTAGTCAGTGGGTACCGGTGGTCTAGTGGTCGTGGCTATGCCTTTCGATCCAAATCGTGGGTTCAAATCCGTTCATGCGCCAATGGATTTTCTATTCGAAAAATGTATGGGCGCTTGCGCTATTACCATTACTTTCAAACGGTGAAGGAAAACATCGTGAGGAAGCCGGCACGTCCATAAAATGTAGTGCACTTTAAGAGCGTGCCATATGCAATTTTATAGTTCGAAATCGCTATTTATCTCAAAATCTGTGAAAGTTACCAACCTAATATTTAGGGAAAAGATGCTTTGAACACTTATTTTGGATTTTGTCTTTTCAATACACAATTGGTGAAAATTTTCCCGACAATATATTTTTTTGAAAAACACACGTTTTGCACACATTTTGCTATTTATCTCAAGAGCGGCACGTCTTTTTTGTTGGGTTTATGTTTTGTTAAGATATCCATCATTAATTCTTTAGTTCCATCTTTAAATTTTTTGATTGATTGTTTAATTCACTTGTAATTAAGTAAAACAGTTTTGGCGCTTACGTTGTTATAAAATACGTTGCGCGTCTATGTCTCTATCCTTCTCACTCACTAGAAAACCATAAATAGTCATCCCACTCATCCCGCTCGTTAGTTGGCTACCTGCGCTTGACTGCCTCACATTTTCGGCGGCGTTATGGCACGCTCTTAAGGAACACTTAAAAATTTTTCACCACACTAGTTCAAAGGAAGTAGTAACATGACACTGTAGTTGTAGGTACTTACAATAAACAACCATTTCAAAATCAGACTCATCATGGCCGACCACGTTCTCAGCTATACATCTGTACACTCCTTGGTTATCCAATGTTGCAGTAATATTAAGTGTCGAACCGGTCATATTTTTTGCAGTAAAATCACTATCAGTGACTCCCTTGAACTCCCAAGTTATGGAAGGTTCGGGATTGCCTTTCCGTATCCTGTGAAAATAATGTTTTATTTATTTAAGCATTTATGAGGAAAACAAGCAGTATACTTCTCTGTTGGATTGTGTGTAAAGAAAAAGCATAGAATGCGTCCAGCTTCTTCTCTCCCTATACATGTCGTAAAAATCGACTAAGGGATAGTATTTGTAGTATACATGTGTTGTGTACCTATTGAGGGTAGTTATAGGCGGTTGGCGATACGGTGCCATCTTGTTAATGAAATAAAGTAGTGTTCAATCAGCAAGCTGTGTTTCACTACAGTATCCTCTCCAAAATGCTGGACCACCTATAAGGGCGATTGATCACCTGTCACCATGGTTCACCATATCCATCTTAGGAGTGACTGCAAGATTTTTTATGTTTACTTGTGGTTTTGCAAACCCCATTAGGGTATATGGGCGTGATAATGTATGTCAATGCTGATAACAAAACCAATTGAAACAGGGACCATTTAAAAGTTAAAACATATCGAGTCTAAAAAACATAGATCATGATGATGATAATGTTAACTATACCAGTACTCTCAAACGGTGAAGGAAAACATCGTGAGGAAACCGCATGTTGTAGAAGCTAAAAAGTGTCTTGACACATATTTTCTAACTTATATCAAGTGCACGAAAGGAATCTTTGAGAAGCGCTTAAAATCCTTTCAACGCACTGGTTCGAAAGAACTAATGACATGACTAGTATTAATAGTAATTTTCAGTAATTGAAACTGAATTTTACTAAATCACTAGAAAAATCCACCAGCCACTAAAATGGGGAGTTAAAACCACCAGTTTTAGTAGAAAATCCACCGAGTTGGCAACACTGCGACTAGTAGTAGTAGAAAAGAATATTTACAATAACTTTTTGTGGCGTATTTTGAAAGTAATGTGCGATACAGAATCTCACCTACATGTAATTAAGGTTGGTTTTCCTTTGACAGCCACTATATTTTCAGTCTCTTTTATGATAACTGGACTTTCTGAAAATAAATCAGATTAAAAATTAATTCAGAGTCGATCAGATAGCTGGCCCCAAAGCTCAGTGGGTAGCAATATCCTTTGTTGATTGTGGGTTCCACATAGGTCAACCTTTTTTACTATGAACCTGTTTATTTTGTATTAGGAGTTATGAAGCACTATAATAATTATGTATATGACTGTATAGTATTTGAGTACCAATCATCTGGTTGCCATAGCTTTGCTTATTTTGAGTATAGATGGAGCTAGGTGCATTGTCCACCAATATTTATAAAAATTATAGTTGGCAAATTCGTCTGCGTTGATTCTAGACAAATGGTAGGTTGTCCTTCCCCAGGATGCACTTTATCTCTTTAAGTTTTATCAAAATCAGTTTAGTCAAGTTTCAAATGCTAGTACCTTCCCGCAAGAATATAATCTAACGGTATTTACAATTTGACGTTGACATTATACTTATACAGGTTCGGTCCGAAGGGGACATGACCTTCCCCAAAATCGTACACGTCAAAATGAAAAAATCTTCTAAAAATTTACTAAATATAAAAAAAATATTTCTGCCCCTAGCCGCGATGCCAATAAAAATAAGAAGGCTTCCATTCCATTTGTTTTATAATGTGAGCAATAAAATCTGATTTACTCGACATAAATTCTATTATTAGTGACCCCCTCCAAAATTTCAGGCTGAGACCGCGCCTGCATAATAACATAATTCTGTGATTACGTTCACACTTATACATAGTATAGGTATTTTAAGTTCATACAATAACATACCCAATCCGTGTACACTCAAGGTCGCATATTGCTTGAGTCTCTCATAGCCATTAAACGCCTCGCACGAGTATACTCCCAGATTGACAAAGTCCAGTCGTTTTATGAACAAAGTGGAATTGTCTTCAGACATCTGTACGTTTTTTGTCGAGTGTAGAACAGTCCCGTTGTGTTGCCATGAGGTTTGAGCGGGCGGGTATGTATCGATTGTACAAGTCAGTTTAACTGGGTTGTAGAGTTCTACTGAAGTATCTGCGAAGGAGGACTGTTATCTGTGAATTCTTAAAACTAAAAATATAACCCCCGAACAGAAAACCACAAATCAATCGAGCACGTGAAAGTTGATAAGATTCTTTTGTCAAGTAGGAAATGAGCTGATGATCTTCAAACGAAACAGATCTTTATAAACTATAACTAAGAACCATCTCGATCACATTAGTTTTCAAACAGAAAAAATAGCATCAAAATCGGTCACTTCATTTGGGAACTACGATGCTACAGACTACAAACACTACAAACTTATAACACTTTTTTTCGTCGGGGGTTAAAAATAAAATTGATGCGTACATCTCAGACCAATTATAAGAATTCTTTTATTTGGTCTGAGGCGTACATACATAGGTGCATATTATCACACCCGTATCTCTAATGGCGTGGGCAGAGCCCATAAGTAATTATAAGAAAACTTGCACTCCCGATTCAAAGTCCCAAGATGGATATGGTGAACTATAGTGATAAGTGATCAGCCCATCGCTCATATATACATAGACGGTCCATCATGTTGGAGAGAATACTTCCTTAGTCGACTTTTACGACATACTCGGGAAGAGAAACAGCTGGACACATGTTTTTTCTTTACTCCCAGCCCAGCATAGATGTAGAATAAAATTGATGAATCACATTTTAAATGAAATGAATTATATTTATTATATTTTTATTAATTTGTCGTACGTAGCACTAGGCTATAATTTAGCTGCTGTCTCTATGAATTAGACTTTATAAAATATCATCATCATCCACCGTCCAACTTCCCTCAATACTACCGCTGCACTTTTATTAGTAACACGTTTTTGCTTCTTTCCCCGAGCATGTCGTAAAAGTCGACTAAGGGATAGTATCCTCCAACATGATGAGATACAATAAGCAAGTATTCCCAAGGAGGGTTGACGTCAGGCAGGAGGCCGGTCATAATACACCTTAGCCAAAACTCTTACAGCATGATCCAAGGAACATGCTGTGCCGACCCCACATAGAGTGGGTTAAGGGCAGGAAGATGATGACTTATATTAGTAACAGAAAATTGTTACCTTCGAGTCCTTTCACCACACTGATCTTCCTTATAACATTCACTTGCACATGATCCTGTGAAATACCCTCGGAATTCTCGCCGTAGCAGAAATACATTGCTTCGACATTTTCCTCTGAAGAGTTCAATGTTAGAACGCTTTTGTACACGTTGAGTTCGACCTGCGTTATCTAAAAGAGTCAAAATCATTTATTAGTAGGGACATTGATTTATTTCTGTTCATTCTTAAAGTCAGTGACCCGGTTAAGGTAATAAAAAGCTTTATAAAAAAACTAGCTGTTGCCCGCGACTTCGTACGCGTGTAGTACATTATTTTGTTCTATAGGTAAATCAATGGTTTTCGCAGCGCACGCCAAAAATTATTTATATAGTTTTCTACCTTGGGTTACAATATTGCAATTTTCTTACGGATCCCTATTTTTTTTGAAATTATATGATAATGTAGCTTTCTATTGGTGAAAGAATTTTTGAAATCGGTCCAGTAGTTTCGGAGCCTATTCGTTACAAACAAACAAAAAAATCTTTCCTCTTTATAATATTAGTATGATGAGTTTCAGAGGCTTCTGCCGTGCAAATGCCTTTCTTTTAGCATTTTTGTTATAGTAATGTAATACACCCATAGTTTACATAAGTTACAGTATGTGACAACCTCGGTGGCGTGATCGACGAGTGCTCGGCTGAGACGCAAAAGGCGCGGGTACGATTCTCGCTACGGGAGAAATGTATGATTTGCAAATATTTCTTCCTAGTTTGGGTGTTGTAGTATTATTGTATAATAGGTATGTAAGTTTGTATTAAAAAAAATTAGGTATAAGTATTCTATCAGCCGTCTAGTTCCAATAGTACAAGCTTTGCTTAGTTTGGGGCTAGATGGCGCTGTGTGAAATATCCACAAATATTTATTTATTTATATAAGGTTCCTAAGTCCACTATTACTACTGCTACTAGTCGTGTCACTTTTGAACCAGTGTTATGAAAGGATTTAAGTGCGCCTCAAAGGCTCCTTTCGCACACCTGAGGCATGTTTTCAATATTTTTAGGTTCTTCGACGGGGTTCCGTTGTCACCCTTCGAGTACGGAACCCTAAAAAAGATTACTTACGGAATGGTTCAGAAACTCTTCCGTTTCTCGATGCCACAGGACCCTCGGCTGTGGTTTGGCGACCACCTCACAAACCAACTCAATTGCGGTACCATTTACTATAGTAATATTCTTGTTTCTTATACTGGCTGATGGTTTTATAACTACCGATATTTCTACTGTATCTGATGCTGTAAAGGAAATTTAAATATCCTAATAATTATTTGTAGATTAGTAACCTGTGACTTGGTAAGTCTGTGTCTTAATTTTTTTTTAATTATCTTGTTTTAAAGTTGTAGTATGTTTTTAGGTAATTCGCAATAAAATAGGACAGACTGACACTGTACGTCATTTAATACTGTTTTTCAGGATTTTCAATACAGCTAGTAACTAAGGCCTTTTACAATCTATAGTAGATGATTTATACAGCGTCAGGAGGCAACTTTTTACCTTGACAAACGACGCCCGGGACGAATTAAGATGGAGTAGGCTTTAAACCAAAGTACAGCTAGTACTTTGGTAGTAAATCCTGCTATGTTGTAAATCAGAAAGTTTGTAGGGATGTGAGGCGCTGAAGGTTGAACGGATTTTTGTAAAACTTGAAATACGCGTAGTTCGCAAGTAGGAATACCAGGCTTTTTATACAGATACGAGTGAAGTCGTGGGCGGAAGCTAATAAAACCCAAATAATATGAAAATAGTGACCAAAGTGCTTGGAAATCACATTATTTTCTTTCTCAGTGATCCCTTGGAATTGTTTCTGGCTATAGATATTGGGAATTTTCTTACTTTCCCCTGACTACCCTAAACTGTATGTAATGTATGTCTGTTATATCTAGCCTGTTTCCCACAGGGGTAGGCAGAGATTACGGATCTCCATTTGCTTCGATTCTGACATACTTATTTCGCTTCATTCACTCTCATTACATTCTTCATGCATGCTCGTCGGTTAAGGGTACTCTTAAAGATAAATATTTTACCTTCAAATTCGCCTCTCACCGCTATACACTTCCAAACCCCATCATCAGTTACATTCAGCTCTAGGACATCTGTTTTACTCCCATTGACTGTACTCTCCTTTACAACTGTACTATTATGCATCCATTTCACTAAACTGCACTTGTCAACTTGGCAGAATACTTGTGCAGAACTGTGTAAGCTTTTGGACAACGTATGTGGCCCCAAGATCTGAGCTGTGGGCTTCGATTGAACTGTTATTTTAGTAGACTGATTTGTTGATCCACCTGTGAAAATGTTACAAAAGATTCCATTATTAATTCAACTAATTTACAGTTACTTGTAAAACACTAGTAACCTTGCAGGAGTAAATACATCATAACCTCTTAAGCAACAATTTTTGATCGACGACTTTTAATAAAACCTCAAATTTTACTTTCAATTAAAATATTGATGCGTAGGTATCAGAAACTGCGAGCAGCATGGTACCACAACAGAAAATTAGTTTTACCTTTATTGGCAGCAATGCATGTGTAATTTCCAGCATCTTTTTCCCCAGCTTTCTCTATAGTTTTATTGAAAGTGTAGACACCGTCGATATTAGGTTCCATTTTTATTTTAGTACCTGTAATAATAAAGGAATACTGCTGGCGAATAACGATTGATTTAAGTAAGCTTGCAGCATTTATATCATACATAGGTAGTTTTTAAAAGTGTGATTAGCGGATTTGCTCACCAAATTTCCAGATATTTTACCTGTGGCTTCAGATGGCGAAATAAACTGGAAGTCCAATAAAAGTGCTTCAGTAAACACGGTGCAGGTTATAATGATATTGTCTCCTACTTCTAACGTCGTGTTCGCAGGTTCGATGCTCACTTGGGGCGGGTCCACTGTAAGCATAAAACATTTAAGGGTCAAACACATGTGGCAAATCCCAAGTTAACTTAAAGTTAGAATTATGTACAGTTTCGGGCATAAGCCCTAAGCCGGAAGTTAGCCAAGTTACTTTGCGTCTAGCGAAGTCTCGAAACACTACTGAAACAACGTGAAACGTTGCTACTATTCCTTAGTAAAGGATTTAAGGTACGCCTCAAAGGTTTGACGCAAAGTGACATTGGCTATAGGCTCTGAATTGAATAGGTAACCTATTATAGACAGCTTGGTGATTGCCTTGCTGACGCCCGCGACGTTTTTCGCGAAGCATTTGTAAGTACCCACGTCTTCTTCCTTCACGTCTTCTATCACGTACTCTATTGTTGTGGTCTGCCTGAAAAATATCAACAGAGAGGTGATTTTGTAACTCTACTTATTGCAATCAGTTTATATTGGAAAACCATAAAATAACTAAGGCCTTTTACCATCTATAGTAGATGATTTATACAGCGTCAGGAGGGAACTTTTACCTTCAGAAACGGGACGCTGTAGTTTTAGCTCCGACCAAGTTACGGCCATTATCGCTGTAGATGTGGCTTGGCGTACCCTTCCGTGCTGACATTCGGCGTAGTGCTGCTATGAACGCCGATGTGCTAAGGTCGGAGACTAACTCGAGGTGTACCGCCTTCGTGGCCATGCACACGAAGACAGCCACATATCCTTTTGTGCTACACTACCAACTAGACCACCAGTGCTCTCTTACTTACAAGCTTGATATCTGCGGCTGTAGATTGCGAGACCCCTTTGTCCACATCGCTGTGAGCGGCACCATGCTCTCTGCCTTACATTTCAGAACTACCCGCGAATGTGCTTGCGCCGAAACCTGAGAAGTATTAAATCTTTAGTCTAACGAACTCATCATCTCCCTGCCCTTATCCCACTTAAAAGAGGTGGGCACAACATGTTTTCCTCTTCCATCCCCGTTTACCAGCCGTCATTTCAGTATTCACTCCTTTCTTATTCGACGGTAGAAAGCGGAAATGTCGTCTCTCAAAAAATGGCCTAAATGACTTAGAACTTGATTGTTCATAAGCAAAAGCCGTGTCGAATGGTCTATGTCTCGTCTTTCTACGATGAAAAATTATGTGATACGCCCTTGATTTTTTTCGTTTTTTTACTGTTCACATGACTAATTGCTGTAAATAAACGTTTTTGGCTCTGGTGTAAAATTGAATATTTTGAGATACGACAAAATAGCTTTCTTCCGTCAATATCATCACACGCAATCCATCCATCTCTTCTTTGGTCTACCTCTACCCTTGTATCCATCCACTTTCATATCTAACATTCTTCTCGTCACATGACATTCATCCCTCCGCATGACATGCCCATACCATGCTAATCTATTGCTCCTCAACTTTTCCGTCACAGGCGCTACTTTCAAACTTCCTCTAATATATTCATTTCGTATCTTATCTTATCCATTCTCGTCACTCCACACATCAATCCTAGCATTCTCATCTCCGTTGCATGTAGTCTTCTTTCATCCGTCCCTTTGGTTGCCCAACAATTAACTTTAGTCTAACGAACTAATAAGGTATTAACTATCATCATTGTAGTATAAAATAAGTTACCTTGGCCGATGTAGTTAGATATGGAACATCTAGAAATAGATAAAAAAATATTAGACATTATTAACGGTCGCACCCAGGGTTGTTTCGGTTACGGTTAATAACCGTTACGAAACGGTTGTTAACCCTTTTGAATAAGGTTAAACCGAACCAATCTCTTACAGAAAAATATCCGTTAACCGTAACCGTAATAATAATAATAGTTTGACGACCTCGGTGGTGTGGCGGGCGAATGCTCGGTTAAGAAGCAAGAGGCGCGGCTTCGATTCCCGCTGCGGGAGAAACTAAGCAAAGCTTGTACATACTATGGGAACCAGATGGCTGATAGAATACTTATAATACTTTTTTTTGTAAATACATACTTAATACTACAACACCCGGAAGAAATATTATCAGAACATACAAACATCGTCACTGGAAAGGCAAAATTACGTAAGCGCCAAATAGGCATATTGAGTTATTATCCTAAAATAGCAGTCCAAATACAATAATATGAATTGCTGGACATAGAAAATGAAAAAAAGAATGAAATCTTACGTTGACGTCATCAAAATTCGATAATTAGGTAGAAAGTTATGATTAAAAAAAACGAAATAAATGAACTTCAAACGGCTTTTTCTCGATTGGCGCTTACGTAAATTTGCCTTTCATCTTCCGTAGCGGGAATCGAATCTGCGCATCTTGTGTCTCAGCCGAGCACTCGCCCGCCACGCCACCGAGGTCGTCGGGACCTAATTACCTGGGACTTTAGCCTGAACAGCAGTCGTACCAATTCTTCTGAGCGGTTGGTTGTGAACATCTCTGCCATTTATCTGTAATTAGTTCAACAG
The DNA here is from genome assembly GCA_949320045.1 of Scotopteryx bipunctaria. Taxonomy (NCBI): domain Eukaryota; kingdom Metazoa; phylum Arthropoda; class Insecta; order Lepidoptera; family Geometridae; genus Scotopteryx; species Scotopteryx bipunctaria. The sequence continues at coordinate 8,024,438 of OX439460.1, forward strand.
GGTTAATTTATTACCTTGTACCTACGAGCCAGTAGAGAGTGGCAAAATAAGTATAATTAGGTATTATGTATATTCAGACAACATTAGAAAAGTTACAGATAATAATATAGATTATGTGTACCTACTTTAAAACTAACATCATCATCATAATCCTGCCCTTATCCCACTCTATGTGGGGTCGGCACAGCATGATCCAAGGATCATGCTGTAAGAGTTTTGGCTAAGGTGTTTTATGACCGGCCGCCTGCCTGACTTTAAAACTAACATACTTATGAAAAATATAAGAAATAAGAACTAAAAAATAAACTCATTTACTACGTGTTACGCAATGTCACGGGGTCTTGTTGGAACCCGCGGATTATCCCTATATGTCTGGACCGTCCCAAATAGAGATCCGTGGTGTCTGCCTAGGGGTCTGTATGGGGGTGTATGAAACAGGCGAGATAATTTGTATGAAGTTACTTACAGCAATATAAAAAAAATCTTCATCGGGCGGTATGAACGCCTCTGCTAAGTAAACCTTTTCACCTGGCTTCACTTCCGTTAGCGGCAGCTCGAAGAGAGTACTTCCGTTCATAGACAACACTTCAGCGTACTCTATGGTGACCGGGACTTTTTGTGTTAGCGCTATCATCATGTGGTTGTAAGTTCCTGGATTTAAGTAAAAATATTTATTTATGTAAAAAAAAAACAAAAATATATATTTAAGTGCAGGTACCTACTACCTCAATTATACTAACTCAATTTTAGTTAGATTTTTGTTTACCTTTATTATACCTCGAATTTGGCTGGAGTATAAGTTCATTTTACCTTTCAAAGGTCGATAGGTGGTTTCAGCGAGGTCTTTAGGTCTTTCCACTGAGAAGCCGTGCTCGAAGGTCAAGTCAGACAGCCCTGAAACCTTCACGGAGTAGGCCTCCTCGCTGCCCACAGAGATGGTGTAGTTACCAGGCTCAGGCTGCATTACTTTCACAACCTGTTAGAATAGGGAAGGTAAAATTAGGCATGGTTATAGGTTTCATCCTGGGGAAGAACATAGGCTACTTTTTATCTACACTAATATTACAAAGAGGAAAGATTTGATTGTTTGTTTGTTTACATTTTTTTTTTGCAGTTTTATTTCTTTCTTTATTCAAAAGTAAATTAAATAGTTGGACGAATTATAGCACTTTATATACTGAAGGAGTGATTCAATACGCCGTGACTTGTAATTTTTTTTCTATTTCTGTAATATTATTTTAATTTATTTTGTACATAAAATAAAAATTAAAAACTTTAAGGTAATCGGTATAATAATAAGAACTAAAAATGAGTTTTCTATCTAAGTTCGCCTACAGATAGAAAAGATATATATAGATGTTTACATTGAATATCTATACTCAAATACTTATTTATTTATTTTTATTTATCTGTGCCGGTAATAGGACCAATCAGTTGTTCTCAGGAAAAACCCGATTGTACCTCAATCCAAAGCGACAGGTTTTTTTTAAGTTCTTGAAGGGCAGGTGTGGGCACAACACAAAAAAGGATGCATGGAAGAAGGCCTTCTACAAGTGGGACAAGCTAAGAAAGAAAAAACTTTTTCTAACACTGATCATGATCTCAAAGGATGCGTGGAGAGGAGAAAAGCCTTTCTGCATGCTGTGCCACCCAGAAGTGGGACAGAGATTTATTATGACACTAGCTATATGTTACAGTAGGTACAGTAATCCAGTAGGTACATATACTATGTATATTTCAAGCTTCATTCAAATCCGTTCAGCCGTTAGGCGTGATTGAGGCACAAACATCCTCGCAAACTTTCGCATTTATAATTTATGTAAGAAGTAAGATTTATTAAGAACTTTGTTATTGTTATTGTGATTTTCTTTTGTTATGTTTTGCGATTTAGTTGAATGTTCCTATCACTGACCATGATCTCGGAGAGGTCTAGAGTGGTGATCAGTTTGGGCGGGCCGGTGAGTTGCTCGCCGCTCGGGTCCACCACCGTTATCTGAGGCTTCGCACCAGACACAGACACTGTCACTTCACCCAGCGAACTGTCTATTGGGATCTGAAACATTCAAAACTTATCTCTGGTGGTATATAATTATATCCTGAGATCGTGGGTCGTCGGTCTTACATCAACTGTTTTTTTGTGTTCAAAAAGTTTCTGTGCGCTATATAAGTACTCTCTCTAGGGTGAAGGTAAACATCGTGAGGCAATCGGCATGTCGTAGAAGCCAAAAAAGTTTTCGCAACGTGAAAAAATCACGTAAAAGTTTGAACATAGATATTTTTGCTCATTGAAATGTTTGCGAATGGGTCGATTTTGATGCGATTTTTTCTGTATGCCAACTAATGTGATTATTTAATGGTGATTCTTATCTATAATTTAAGCTAAGATTTCGCTTCATATGAAAACTTAGGCCCGGCGCACACTATCGGCATGGCATGCCACGGGATCCTTAGTCAACCTTTGGCATGCCCGACGCGTCCTTAGGCATGTCCGACGCGTCCTTAGGCATGCTGAGGTGTCTTAGGTGATAGTGTGCGCTCGATGTGTGCGCCGGACCTTAGACGGACATTCTTCACTATGTTTTTATGGTTTCGAGCGAGACTATGACGAACGGCCACGTTACGCAACGCTACGTCAATTGTTCCCACCCGTGGGCGTGTATCAAATGCGTTTGCCGATGCCGCAGTGGAATCGCAATTTTTTTAGTTAGGTACCCACCTCTTGTGTGTAATTTGTTCCTGCGGGATTGATGCTGGAGCCAAGGTTTACCATCCTGCCCTTTATAGAACTCTTCACAAAGTCTAGCACCTGCCAAAATCATTTAAGAAATGTCTTACTTTTCGAAGAGTTTTCTATAATAGTCATAAAAAATATTCATATTATCTCATACCTACTCAGATATCTCATACCTACTACATACTAGCTTCCGTGGTACCTGAATGAAAGAGCTTATAGGCACACTTGCTATGTATATTCCAATAGTCAATTAAATCCGATAAAGTCCAAAAAAGTGAGTACCTAAGTTCTTATGAGCTAGTGGCCAACTCTTGTGACGGAGTTTTTAGGCCGCCTAAAGGTCTCCGAAGTGGCTTAACGACTTAAAAGCCGAGACCGACAATTTAACGTGCCCTCCGAAGCACTTGTTACTCGCAGTTCAGAAAACCTGACAATATGCTTTTCTTTAAGTCACTATCTTACCTTATGTACACTGGTTTTGTTTAAGTTAAACACTTGTCCCGAACTAGCGGCCGCTATTTGCTGATACACTTTGTATGAAGGCTTTTCTAGATCATTGCAATGCCCAGTTAGAACGAATACTACCTGAAACATACGTTGCCAACTATAATCCATTTATAGGGTTCCGTACCCGAAGGGTGCCAACGGGACCCTATTACTGAGCCTCCGCAACTGTCCGTCCGTCCGTCTATCAGTGGACTATATCTCATGAACCGTAGTAGGTACATAAGTAGAGAGTTGAAATTTTCACAGATTGTGTCTTTCTATTGCCGCTACTTAGAATATAGAGAAAGATGCCGCTATAACAACAAATCACCTGTCACCATGGTCACCTGACACCATATCCATCTTAGGACTTTGAATCAGGAGTTGGGCTGCAAGTTTTCTTATGATTATTTGTGATTCTGCCCACCCCATTAGGGATACAGGCGTGATAATAATGTATGTATGTGAGGCATTCCTCATGTATGTATGTTTGTAATTTCTTGCTGACATCTGTCTATTGGGTGATGGGCATTCATTTCCCAGTTCGTGCGTGGTCAACATTCGAGAAACTTTAGTAGGTTTATTTATTTATTTATTATTTATTTAGAGCTCATGAAGTCATGACTTACGCATAGGCTACATAGGAAGAATCAACAAGACCTTAGCTCCTCTAAGGGTCAATATCACGGAAACTAAACTATGATAAGGAATGGATTGACATCGAACCATGATAGGCAATCCGTCCCGTTTTCATAAGCATACCTACACTGTCATAAATAGCTAAATCGCATATCCACTTGCTTTCTTTGCCCATCCCAAATATTATCATCATCATCATCCGCAGTTAGATAGCACTCACTGCTGGGCATAGACCTCCTTTTGCTCTAGCCACTTCTCATTGTCCCAAATATCATATCCACGAATTCAACGAAATTTAAGATAATAAGATTGATTTCGTTGTAAATGTTCGAAAAGTACAAAGACTTTGAAGTCTTAGACCTTGTATAATACATTTTTGATGTCAGGCCAACCAGTGACACAACAAAACTAGAAGCAATGATACCTGACTCTGCTTTCTCTGCACTCCATCTAACACCTTTCCCACCAGCCTATGGTCTCCTGCAGTCGCGTCAGTGAACACATAGACGTAGGACTTGACTTGGCTCACGTCCAACGCTAGTTGTATGCCACTGAGAGATTTCTCTGGACAGTCACCTCCGCCGTAAACGTGGACTTTTTCTAAAGCGTTTTTGAAAATTTCTTTGTCTTGGGTCACTGTGGCTGGGCCAACCGCTGAAAGATTGTAACGTGTTAGTCCCTGTTAGGTAACAACAGTGGTATTGTGGGAGTGACTTCGTAACGCTGTGCTCGTGAATACGAATCCGATCGTTGCTCAATCCTCATGGGGTTTTCTTAATTATTTGCACTATACATAGTATCTACCTATTAAAACTGGAACAATCCATCTCTGGCAAAAGACCACCTGAACAGATGTGGTGAACCGCGATATGAGAGCATGCAACGTTTCCGAAGACGACGTCATGGTCATGTGGAATAAATAGGAAGAGAAAGATACACAGTACCAATTCTCAAATGATGAATCTGATTTACATACAAAGAAAGAAAGAAAATACATTTAATGGTTCATCACACAAATAACTTACAATACCTAACTAAACAAGAACTAAATGAAGGTAAAAAAGTAAATGTGATGAACCAAAGGCCCTGCCTCAGCATTATGTTGCTCATACCTAGATATATAATGTTCGCTTTACAGGACTGTCAGGTGATTGAAACATTGTGAGGAATCCGGCATAGGTAGGTAAGGTACCTACTGTAAAACTTGTATATTCTAAGTGTAAAACCTCAGATACCTACAAAAACATATATGTCAAGTGCACAGCCTCCTTGAGTGCTTAAATATCCTTTCACGACTAATAATGTTGCCAAAATTAGAAGGGAAAGTGATAGGTGATTCTACTTAGGTGTTATAGAAACTTACCAGGATCATGAAACGGTACAAACACAAAATCCCCAATTACATTCCCTTCATCCAACGCTGTTTTCAATATCATTTCAGCTCCTTCTCTCAGCTGTTTCAGGTCATTATACATCGATCCTGTAGTATCAAATACGAACACCAAACTACTATTTCCATCTTTGGAATCCTTCGATGCGCACTGTGACACTTTTATAACAAAAATAGTGAGGATGTAAAGTATTTTTGGACGCATCTTAGAAACATGCGTAGTGTGCGCTGATTATAAAATGACAGATGCAATGTTTTAGCTTCATTATCTGACCTCTGACCGATTAATCGAAGTGGGTTGAGAAGGAAATGAGCTGGATATTATAATTGTTTTACTCGAAGTAGTTGCTTCATTACGTTGGTAAATTATTTTAGGTTCTGCGGATTTCTAAAATTAAACCGTTCAAGTGAGAGTCAAATTCGCACACGAAGGGTTCCGTACCATCGTACCTACATGTACATAATGTTTATTTTAGAGGCCTTTTATTTGATTTTTACTATTTTTTTGTAATAGCGGCAATAGAAGTACCTACACACTTTGTGCATATTTCACCTCTGCCTATTACGGTTCATGAGATACAGCCTCCTGACCAACGGACGGACAGCGGACGCTTAGTAATAGGGTCCCGTTGGCACCCTTCGGCTACGGAACCCTAAAAAAGGCGTTCAAAAGGCCTTTGGATAAAAAGTTCACTTTCAATATGAATTTCAGTTGTCGTTCGCCATATTTTGCTTAATTTCTTTAAATTACAAAATAAGACGTCTATACCCTTAATTACGTACACACATTGGTATAATTCTCGAGCTAGCCTATTTGACAACAAATTAGAATAGGGTATTAACTTAAAAATCAATTTTAAAAATAAATCTTTATTTTAAAATCCACACTCGACCTCTATAGACATTCTGTTCGATTAACACAAGCATAAAAAACAACTTTGCTAAAAATATTTAGCTTAGACTACCTAATGCTCAAAATTGTTCTTATGTCAAAAGACGCACCGGTACTGAACAAGTGTGAACAAATCGTTTATAGCTATGATGGGCATCATTTAGGTCGAAAGTAAAAAAAAACGCTTTATCTCAACCACTGCGCCAGTTTTGTTGGCGCAGCCGTATGGATCAAAGTCAAGTCAATTTGATCAAATTACTCCTTCAATACACCCAACACCGCTAAAACGGATATAAGATTAAGTCAGTCGTCCGATTAGACAGAGAAAAACAGATCTCTCTTTCTAACACGGTGGTAATGGCTGATACGAGGTGATTAAATTTTAACTTCATGAACACAACAGGTTTTTTTTTAGTTTTCAATGTACTAATTTACAATGATGGAAATCCAATAATGGATGCTACTGTACAGAACCTTTTTTGGTTTTCGTAAATAATACTTCACTAGTTGTAAGTTCATTTCTGTAAATAAATTTAATAATATTGAATCAACCAACTCAGTCATTACTGTGATCTCAAGAACCGATATTATTGGTCCCGCTAACATTAAAATATCTGTAAAGATGTACAGTTTGTTTACTTCTACAGTAGTTTTAATATTTACTGTTTAATTATATGAATACTGAAAACTTACGTATTGCAAGTTCAAACGTGGCTGAGAATTTCCATAACATAATTCTTTTTGTAGGTTTTATTTAAAATTGGCTTCTGGTAGTACAGGCAACGTGTACTAAAGCCTAGTTCCTAATTCAACGAACGGGCGACGGATTCTTTACGATACCATAGCCATATTTTTATGAATAGAAAAAAGCATTATATTAAAAAGAAAAAGTTGCAAATGTACCCAACTATCCGTTGTCCGATAAGAGAATACAGGAACCTAGGTCAAAAATAATAATGACAGTAGTACTACTACATAATGTTTGTGTTATGTAAAATCTTACTAGTATTAAAAGTACTCTTATTAAACATTGTTTTTTAACTATAATCGTCCTACAGCGTCCTGATAGTGTAGGAAACAAAAATTGTCTCTGGACGCTGTATCCATCATCTAGTATATATGGAAAAGGCACTAGTTTTTTTGTTTGCAACAAACTAACATTTATAATATAGTAGGATAACATTTTAAAACGACGTCAAAGTAAACAACACCATAAAATTCTTAGACAAAGAGATCTTAAAAATACTTGTCTTTACAATATTTGAGCGTCGAGTCCAACTATTCTAAATTACTTAATTAATTTAACCTATCGGCCGTATTCAAGATCGTCACCTAACCAGAGTCTAATAAACTATTACGCTATAACTAACGCGCTATAACTTGACGGCCTCGGTGGCGTGGCGGGCGATTGCTCGGCAGAGACGCAAGAGGCGCGGGTTCGATTCCCGCTGCGGAAGAAATGTTTGCATGTTCTGCAAATATTTCTTCCGAGTCTGGGTGTTGTGGTACCATGGTACTCGTAGTTTCTGATACCCACGACACAGGGAATCCTAGTGTGGGGTCAGGACTATGTATGTGACTGTTGGGTGTTATTTATTTATTAAAATTGATAAGAGTATGCACCTTTCTGGAAGACTTTACTCCCTATTCGTTTATAAAAATGGACACGCGACGTTATTGAATACGGACGTTAATATTGCATTAAAAACTTATAGATAATCATTAAAATAAAAAAACCAACACCAGCTTCAAGTAAACTATTGTTTTAATTATAACAGATTTTTTTTATCTTACACAAATGTAAACACAGAAAAAACTTTTCCGTGAAGAGGGGAGTCCCCGGGAAAGCTACATTTCTTTGTTTACGTTTTAGAAAAGGATAAAAATACCATTTTTATTTTCAAACTTAATTGAATGCAGAATGCATACTTGAAGATGGGTAAGTAAAAATAGATAAATATTGTATTTCAGATTCCCGAACCCAGCGTCATTCGAAAATACAGTTGGTATCGTCATATGATGCGGGTTCGATATCTAGTTCTACTGAATTCGGTGGTAGCATACAAGAAATGTATTACTTAAGAATCAGTTTAAGGCACTTTGAATGATTATAAATCTTATCAAAAAGTATTGAATCAACAAACGTAACAGTTCCATGTTAGTATATTACTTTGGCAAGTGTAAATAAATAACAATAATTAATTTGTACTTGTAATTTGTCAGTCATGGATGTGATAAAGCGCCATAATGGCCGATTCCAATATCTTACGAAGAGCGCCACACATTTTTTGACAGAAAAATTATGTCGCTACGGTATTGAACAATCCGACGTGCGTTAGTAGAATATTGGCACCGGGCAATATATTGTGTTAACTGGGATGTTTTATATAATTATTAAATATTACTATTAACTATTTGTAAATATTATTTTATTAATCCAATTAAACTATGTCAAATGAAAGTTATTGCAAATAGTATTTATGAATTAGATAAATATGGAATTGAATCATTTATAACAATTATTTTGTGGAAACATCCACAAAAATAACATTATTTAATTACAATTTAACAGAATTATTTAATAATCTTCTAAGGAGCAAAATCTCCCACACAGAATTCAATAATAAAATTACCTATGAAATATCAAATTAAATTAAATTATTTCGAGACAAAACTTGCAATAAAAAGGACAAAAGATAACATTGTATTTTCCCCAAAATTAGGGAATTTTGGTCACACAATGGGACTTCGTATTTGGGCACTAGCAACCCTGTTAAAGTTACAAACTACAAAAAGACCAAAAGACGGTCAGACATTTATCTACATTATTCTTATACCATATCTTATTCAATCTCACCAATCGAATGGCATTTTCTATATACCTACTACAATTATGTAGGACAAAGGCACTTTACATTTCGTCTACTAATAATGAAGGGTGACCTAGAAAAGGGGACCTGTTACCAGGGCGGATGGTCTATTACCAGGGTAGATGGTATGGTCTGTTACAAGGGTAAGTGCTCTGTTACCAGGATGGGTGGTCTGTTTGAGCATCTCTTGGATTTAGACAGTTTCGACGGCGGGCGGCGGGCGCGGTTGGCTTTCTATCTTCTTGTACACTAGCACTTTCTCGCCCACTTCACCCTCCGGAAACTGCAAATAAACATTTCTTTATTTAGACTGTAGCCTATATTCTATTACACGACATACCTAAACATAGAATGCGTCCAGCTGCTGCTCTCCCCGAGCACGTCGACAGTTGACTAAGGGATAGTATCCTCCAACATGATGAGATACGATAAGCAAGTATTCCCAAGGAGGGTTGACGTCAGGCAGGCGGCCGGTCATAAAACACCTTAGCCAAAACTCTTATACTCTGTGCTGAACCCACATAGAGTGAGATACGGGCAGGAAGATGATGATGATACCTAAGCTATAGGCATATATAATATTGGAACTTTCATCCAAGTAGGTAGTCTACGGCTCGTACGCGTTGTACCTGGATATAGAGCTATAACCTATATGCTATTCTAGGTCACATACCATGTTTATCAAAATTTCATCCAAAAATTATAATAAACTTAGCTGTTGAACGCGACTTCGCGTACGCGTACGCGTGTAGTACATTATTTTGTTCTATAATCAATAGTTATTGCAGCGCACGCCAAATACTATTTTGGGTTTCCTACCTTGGGTTACAATATTGTAATTTTCTTACGGATCCCTAATTTTTTTGAAAATATATTATAGCCTATACTGGTCCCTGATAATGTAGCTTTCTATTGGTGAAAGAATTTTTGAAATTAGTCCAGTAATTTCGGAGTCTATTCGTTACAAACAAACAAAAAAATCTTTCCTCTTTATAATATTAGTATGATCACCAAGCAAACCACCAGCCAGATGGTCGGATGACATTATGAAGACTATCCACTGGATTCGGTTACCGCAGGACCGAAAAGAATGGCGATCCATACCCAGCAGAGTGCTATGGTTTAAGATGAGTAGGATTACCTGTGTGTGAGGTATCTCGTGCAGTAGCGAGTAGCCAGAAAGAATATTCTCCACTCTGCCCTTCAGCTTATCGAACAGTACCACTAGCGTGGGAGTCTGTTTAGTGGAGTACTCAGTCTTCCACCAGCGGAGAGGGTTGTTGAAGAATGCCTCAGCCTCGTAAGTGGTGCCGGGGTGGTTGAACGGATCGCAGGAGAGATAGCGAGCGGTTACATTTGAATGGAGGTGGCTGAAACAAAGACATTATGTTAATGATGTAACAATGTGACGACCACTTTTCGCAATTTTACTGGCTAGTCTAACATTATCCTTCTGCTATCGTAGAGGAACGAGAGATTTTGTTTGCAACTCAACGCTAGTCGGTTTTGTACGCAGCAAAGATATGATGTGATATAATGTCATAAGTTAAGTTAAAATTCAGGCAATAGAAGTCTACTGCCGGACATACCAAAAATCCTTTGAGGTGCATCAAATTTTTCGCACTACAAGCTAAATGTAATAATAATTGTTTCGTTTCTCACGCTGTTTTTAAGATTTTCGTTTCAACCCACAAATTTTTATAAGAGCCTAAGTCAACTAAAAGTATGGAAAGGTACAGTCAGAGATAAAAACGCAAGTTTAAATATTTTAATTATAAATTTACGCTAAGTTTTCGTACCCTTTTGGTATTTGTACCCGAAAATTTGTATGCGAAAGTTTGTGAGGATGTTTGGATGTTTGTGCCTCAATCACGCCTAAACGGCTAAACGGATTTAAATGAAACTTGGAATATACATAGTATACGTACTGGATTAACATTTAAGCTATTTTTTATCCGGGTACCACGCGAGCGAAGCCGCGGGCGTTAGCTATTATATTATAAGGAAATTAAAAACTTACCTGTACAAAGGCGTGGAATGACAAGGCATCAAGAAAGCGACAGAAGACCGGTTATTGGGTAGAGCTTCGCGCAACAGTGGCATCACTTTCAAAGTGCCGCTCTGGTGGATAGTGCCGAAATACGCCGCCGGCACCGCGTTGCCGAGGAGAATCGAACCCGCTACCAGGTACAACTGCCACCTACAATAATCCCACATACATAGTCCTGACCTCACACTAGGATTCCCTGTGTCGTGGGTATCAGAAACTACGAGTACCATGGTACCACAACACCTAGACCCGGAAGAAATATTTTACAGATCATGCAAACATTTCTTTAGTCCTGACCTCACACTAGGATTCCCTGTGTCGTGGGTATCAGAAACTACGAGTACCATGGTACCACAACACCTAGACCCGGAAGAAATATTTTACAGATCATGCAAACATTTCTTCCGCAGCGGGAAACGAACCCGCGCCTCTTGCGTCTCTGCCGAGCAATCGCCCGCCACGCCACCGAGGCCGTCTGTGAATGTGATGATGTATGTCGGTGCAAGGACGAAATCTTAGTATACCATGCCCATGGCTGGGCATAGGCCTCCACTTTATTACGCCATTATCTACGATCCCTCGCGAATCTTATCAACTGATTCCCGGCTTTGTTCACGATGTCATTCGACCATCGGGCGGGTGGTCTGCATCTTGGCCGTTGATCTTCTCAGGGCCACCATTCAGTGATCGCCTTCGGCCATCTTCCGTCATCCTTTCTAGTCAAGTATCCCGCCCATCTCCACTTCAGTCTCGCGATACAAATAAGATATTTTACCTTTCAGCTTTCCTGCTCCATGGTACAATCACCTCCTGGGCAAGATACAAGAATATCGGCAACAATGGCAGGACGAATCTGAACTCTTTATGTGGGATGAAGCTGAAACAAAAACAGATTGTGTATTTGCTATCAAAAAATGCAGATAGTTTTGGTACTTTTTTATAAAGAACTTTCATATTCTACATACATATTATGCACGCTCGTATCCCTGATGGTGTGGGCAGAGTCATAAGTAATCATAAGAAAATTTGCAGACACTCCTGATTCAAAGTCCTAAGATGGATATGGTGAACCATGGTGATGGCTGAACAGCCCATCGCCCATCTCCCATAGATGGTCCATTATGTTGGGGATAATACTTAGTCGACTTTTACAACACGCTCGGGGAAAGAAGCATGTGGACGACATTGTGTTTTTTCTTTACCAAGTCAAGCAGAAAGGTAGGTTTTCAAATTTTTTGACAGGTTAAAATAAAAAACAAATATCTTGATGGCGTCTTGTCCACCTGCAGCGCAAGGTTTTGACAATATTATCTGTCGATCTCTCTGAACGATATAAATAAATAATATAAAAGTCTCAGATCAAATAAAAAGAAAAGACGCCGCGCCGCGAACAACACAAGTGAAGCCACCTTTTTATATATGTGTGTGTGTCGAAGGTTTTGAGGTTTTGTGTTCCAAGTAACCTAAAATTCATAGTATAATAATTAAGAAACAATGGAGCACGGTTTTGAGTGGCTTCACTTTTGTTACACGCGGCGTCTTTTCTTTTATTTGGTCTGAGTATAAAAGCCTAATAGTTTAAAATATACCTGTATAGTACAATGTGTAGTGTAGCAGCCAATAGCAGTACACAACTGGTGACGTTCTCTTTCGGCCGACGCAGGATGCTGGCAATGGACCACGCCACTGGGACAATGTTGACGCCGAGAACAGCTGGCAACCCTTGCGTGAGGTACCAATACCTAGAAATACAAATCAATTAGAGAAATGCTAGAGCACTGGAAGTGTTTTTTTTAAACAGTCACATACATAGTCCTGACCCCACACTAGGATCCCGTGTCGTGGGTATCAGAAACTACGAGTACCATGGTACCACAACACCCAGACCCGCAAGAAATATTTGCAGAACATGCAAATATTTCTTCCGCAGAGAGCAGGAATCGAACCCGAGCCTCTTGCGTCTCTGCCGAACAATCGGCCGCCACGCCACCGAGGCCGTCAAAGTATAGTGGTAGCGGAACCAAATTCCGATCCTAAGATCGTGGGTTCAAATCAGATTGTTCACCAATTGATTTTTCTGTTCGAAAAATTGATGTGCGCTATACTAGCACTCTCAAACGGTGAAGAAAAACATCGTGAGGAAACCAGCATCGTAGAACCTAAAAAGTTCGAAAACATGTGTCAAGTGCACGATAGCGCGCTTTAAATCCTTTCACCACATTGGTTTCAAAGATCTAATGACAGGACTAGTATTTATTGGATAGGATTTATTGATCAACAAACAACTGATTTCAGTATCGAAAGTGTTGATGCAACCTCCTAATATTTTTTTAACTGCTAGGTAGAGCTGGGGTTAGGAAGAAAAACCCTTCTCTTCTCTAGGTACCCAATAAAAAGATTTTCCCAACATTTTTATTTCATAACTTATATAAGTCTGCATTATGTCACCATGCAAAATCAGATTAAGATTAAGATTAAATATACATACCAAGGGTGAGTGCCATAGAAAGAAGCAATGTCGTGAAGCACATTGAATTTGACGAATTCCCAGGGAGTCACGATGAGGCGGCCGTAGAAGTAGGAATCCAAACTGACTAACGCACCGCCAACAATCAAACTGAAATAAAGTTAAACACTTCATACATTCAATTGCTTATCTCACGCCTGTTTCCTTCTCATAGGTAGGCAGAGATCGTGGATCTCCATTTGCTAGTCTTGACATACTTCTTTCGTTCTCATTAAATTATTTATTTTTAATATTTGTGGCCATTTCACACAGCGCCATCTAGCCTCAAACTAAGCAAAGCTTGTACTAAATATGGGAACCAGATGGCTGATAGAATACTTATATACATTATACTACAACACTCAGACCCGGAAGAAATATTTGCAGGACATACAAACATTTCTCCCGTAGCGGGAATCGAACCCGCCGAAGCGAACCCCAAAATGACGTGACTGCTGGGTGTTATTTTTTTTATTTATGAATAAAAATAGCCTTTACTCTCTGAATTGTCACGGCAGGAGTAAACAAGTTATAAATATAATTTTTAATACTAATCTGGGGGCACGGTACTACCCCCGCAAAGACGAGCCAAAAGAAGCGGGGCATTAACTCCCTCATCTGGAAGCGTTTCGTCGTATTTTCAAACGGTTAAGTTTTACTCATTTTATTAAAAAAATGATTGTGTTTTAGGATTCTTTTTCTGTAGATAACAAAAATGAAAATAGCTGCATTCTGAGTGATCAGATAAAGCAAGCACTTGTCTAGCGAGGCTGCTTGCTGGTAGGTAACCAGCTATTTCAGTAATAAAGTTTTTTAAAAAAAGGCTTGGAAACTTACCCGATAGGCACATAAGTGCGTACTAGCAGCCTTAGCCGGCCTTGGTTGGTGGTGTACAGATTGTAGGCGCCCAGCACAGCCCAAATTGGCAGCGAACTTGGTCTTAGGAACACAGATAGAACTGCTAGCCATATCCATCTGGGACTTTCTGAAAATTTATAGACCACCTCAATATCATACTTATTACCACGCCGGTATCCCTAATGGGAAGGGCAGAGCGACAAGAATTCTTAAAAAAACTTGCAGCCACTCCTGATTTAAAGTCAGTTCAGTTCTTTTTTATTGGCTACTGTGACCTTGCGTCACAATTCTGCCAGTGTCCTGTTGCTCTAGCTAGAGTAAACCTTGGTGGATAGTAAAAGAAAAAAGAATATGGCCAGTAAAAAAAAGAGTATCTGACAAAAAATAAACAAAATGATTTTTCTAATAAGAGACATCACAACATATAGAAATATCTAGTTAGTAAGTATTCAAAGTCCCAAGATGCATATTAGATGGTAAATTCAATGTAGATTTAAGATGTTTTAAAGTGATCCCAAATGATAAACAATTTTTTTCTTTTGACTTTTCGACAGTAGTATTATCCCCCTGCTAACCCTCCCCCAGCAAGCCCAACTCGTTGAAGTACCGGAAAAGGACTTTGGGATGTTGGCAGTGTTCCAGTATCCTCGATGATGTTGAGGCTGTAGGTAGTGTAGATGAGGTTGATGGTGATGCCGTACAATTCTCGATGACCATCTGCAGTCCCGAGTTTACTAACCTTCATCATAATATCTCATTTTCCCAGCCTTGAAAGGGAACAGGGACAGTGCTATCGCAACAAGCGAGGTCTCCAGGGTTTGTAGTAAAGTCCTGCCAGAAGTGTAGAACCAGAACCAAGAGGTCAGGATCAGAAAGAGAGCCCATTTGCGGTTGCCCGTCCATTTGTAGAGGCTGTAGTCAGCTGCAGTGCTGATCAGTGCTTGCAGGATGCGGGGAAGTATGATCTGAAATATGAATAACAGTCAGATACATAGTTTTGGTACCCCATGCTGGGATTTCGTGTCGTGGGTATCAGAAACTACGAGTACCATGGTCAGACCTGGGAGAAATATTTGCAGTACTTGCAATCAAATTTACCCAACGGGATGAAATCCACATTTCTAGCATCTTAGCCGAGCATACACCTGCTATGCCACCAAGTTCAATAATCTATACTTAGGCCAAACTAGATTTATGTAAACAAATCGACCATACTTAACCTAAAAATTACCTTTTCATTACATGTTTTATGGAACTATTAGTTAATATTTAAATTAAAGTGTAAAAACTTACATTTTGCGAGGTTTATTTACCTAAAACTAATCAAATATCAAATCAAATATATTTATTTGGGAACATGATGATCACAGGTTCATATAAACTAATTGCAAACGATGGTAGCTGCAGTAGTTTTAGAAAAACTGTGTCGCAGCTACCAACGCCCACCTCCTTAACCAATAGTTGTTCCTCAATGCTATTAAATTTAATGCAAGCAGTTTGCCACTAGCAAACTTACTTTGGTGGCTATTAACTGCTTATATTTTAGCAGGTTTTCAAACTAAGTTTTTAAAAAAGTTGCTTCAGCAGTCAAATAGTCAAAATGTATCAGACTATAATGTCACAGACACCCGTAAACAGGCATAAACATTTTCACATTTTTTCTCATTAGTCAGTATAGCTACTAATTTTATTATTATATGAAGTAAATACAAACTTTGAGCCAGTAATTTTATTTCAGACAACAATTATAAAGTTCAATAACACCTAGTTTAAATAAAGACTAAACAAACTTAAATGGCAGTTCAATGACTTCTTGTAATTTTTTTGCTTCAGTCTATCTACAGATTATTATGCTAGACAGGTGTTATTTATTAGGTAGATATGTTTAGTAAATGGGCTGAATGCCAACACTTATTTTTCTCTACAAACTTACCAAAGCCTCGGGATAATCCAGTCCAACTAATTTCAATGCAGTATACAAAGCCGCGATTACTCCCGGGTACAAGTAGCTTCTAATGCCTTTCTGCCATTCCCAAGTCACCGCTCCATATCCAAAGGCACTCTTGTGAGCCACTTCCAAGCTCTGCCAGTATTCATCAGGCACGTACCAGGTCTGCACCAGGAATACAGACAGAATCCTCACGAGAAGTATAGCAGAGACCACTTCTACGGGCCTCAGGCCTTTGCCGAATACCATTCTCCCGCCTAAAAAAAAAGAGGTTACTTCAGCTATAAATAGATAACTATAATGTGCTCAGTTTCCAGTCATTTCAACAAAATTTACAAATTATCCGAGTCGCTATGAGTGAGTAAGGCTCTTTTATATACTATTTGTTGTATCTTGATGGTGTTTCAAGAGAAATAAACTTTAGCTAGAATGTGTCAACTAACGCGTCCCTGTAATTGAAGTTGAAAATAAATGAACAGTGCTGTTTTTATAAGAAATTTATAGTCAAAGATTTTAGTTTGACTTTTAGGAAGCCTACTGAATTGTTTGTTTAGCATTCTTGCAAGAGAAAAACAAATAATTCCGAATAAAATCACTAACCTCAACAAAACCACCGCCACAGTTTTCTAGTAGTGGTGGGCTACTACTTCGATTTCGATTGGATATAGTCCGGTTTTGGGAATCGATTTTAATTTTACAATAACAAAAATCGACTAAAGAAGAAAACCGTTAAATAAAATGGACGAACGTCACTACTCACTAGCCTCAAGTGAGGTGCGTTCGGAGACTGAGACTACAACAAATGGACGTACATTCATTCAAAGTAGGTAATGGCTGGAAGCTGCGACGCGCGTTAGAAATAAATGAGATTCAGAAAAATAGCAATCAGAACGATATCACAATAAACGAAACGGACAACTCGAGTGAGGACAATGAGCTAATATTGACTTTAGTAAAAATCGCCAAGAGAAAAATGATTTCACTTTTGCTTTCCAAATAAACTGCAGGAATATTTAAATTCCTGCAAAATGGGTAAGTTTATTTAACCCTAAAGATTATGTACTTACAATTCCATTGTCACAATATTATTGTCTTCGCAGAGGAGATAAAAACCGAAACGTTAGACCTCTCAAGGCGTGGGTTGAAGAAAATAGAGAAAGCGCCCCCGGAAGAAACTCAAGGAATAATCAGTTTGATTCTCGATCAGAATGAGCTGCAAAGGTTGGACAACATCGACGCATACAGCCGTCTGGAAAACGTGAGCAGTCCTATTATTGATGAACTCATCATCTACTCTTATTATATTCATGTTGACTATTCTAACAGATTCTAATATTGTTTTAAATACGAAGGTGCTATCTTATTAATAAAAAGAGCTTTCATGCGCAGGCTATCTTGCCTTACATCATAATAGGTATCTCTTGAATAAGCCCTCGTGGCGTAGCTTGCTTAGACGTTCTTGATTGATCGTTGAAGATTAGCAACGTTGTACGCGGTCACATTTGGATGGGTGACCGCAAGTGGCATTACGAGCTGAGCGCTTTCGTGCTTCGGAGGGCACGTGAAATTGTCGGCTTTTAAGACGTTAAGCCATGACGGAGGTCTTTAGGCCGCCTAAAAAAACTCTGTCACAAGAATTGGCCACTAGCTCATACAAACTTACTTACTTACTTTTTATTTATTAGGTATGTTATCTTTTAAAAAGGTTATTGTGTACGAATCATTTCTGCAATATTATCCTTTAGAAACCAGTTGAATAGTATTTTAACTGCCTACTATCTGAATGATGCATAACTGTCAACTTCTTTAATTGAACTGAAGCGCACTTTCATGGTTTAATATTAAATGAAGACCTTGATTTGGAATGTGCTCTAGAAAATTCCAACATTAAAATTCTAAAACTCTTTATACTGAGGTAGAAATATGCTGAATTATGAAGGCCAATACTCTGACCTCATTCTATTCCAAACAAAAGTACTTGCAGGCACTTGATGGTTGTATTGTGTCATTGTTTATTTATAACTAGTTTCTATCAACGGCTTTGCCTCTCAGGTACCTGGATAAGTAGACGTGTGTTTTTTCAAGTCCTAATCTTTTATTCAGCTATTTTGCTGTGATTGAGGCAAAAATATAACAAGATTCTAGATTTATAAAATCTAAGGCCTTTGCCATCTGTATTAGATGATTTATACAGTGTCAGGAGGCAACTTTTACATACACTAATAACAGGATGTGTCTAGCGTCTATCCACAGTAAACATGACACATGATCAATACATGCGGAGCTGACTAAGCTGCAAGTTTCCTTACAATGTTTTCCACACATGACATTATCGAACGAAATGACTGAAAATGAGTCTTCTTCTTTTCGTGTCGATGCTTCATTCGTTAAATGTTTTTAGAGTAAAAGGTGGCCACCTCAATTGCGCTATCTGTAGCTGTGTTGAGGTCATCCCTAGTGCAGGTGGTTGGACACAGGGGGCACACCAGCAGGTGCGGCATGGTTTGCGCCGGAGCACCGCAGTCAGTCACCGAAAATGAGTCTAAATCCTCACCATGTTTCATCATCATGAGATTAATTTATGATATCAGTTTGTGTATGAAAAGTCCACGAAACGAGTCTTTGAGGTGCACTTTAATTCTTTTTACCGCACTGGTTCCAAAGAATTTGTGACAAGACAAGAAGTTTACGTATTATTGAGTACTAGCTGCCGCCCGCAGCTTCGCTCGCGTGGTATCCGGATAAAAAATAGCCTATATGTTAATCCAGTACATGTACTATGTATATTCCAAGTTTCATTCAAATCCGTTCAGCCGTTTAGGCGTGATTGAGGCACAAACATCCAAACTCAAAAACTTTCGCATTTATAATATAAGTAAGATTTATTTTTGGTAATATTTCAGTTATCAATATGCAACAATTTCCTACTCCGGATGCATGGAGTCTCCCGGCTGACAAACCTCCGCATACTGTCATTGAACAACAACGGAATTCTACAGATAGAGGGGCTCAAAGACCTGATCTACCTCAAAGTACTGAAGCTTGCTGGTGAGTGTTTAATGCTACTTGATTTAATTGTTAGAAGAATTAAAAGATGAAAGATGATTGGCCACCTTATAAGACACGACAGTTTTATTAACACCATCATAGAAGGAAAAGTAGAAGGAAGGAGAGGAAGAGGAAGGCCACGAATTAGCTACATGAGCCAAGTAAAGGAGAAGATAACTGTCGGGTCTAATAAGGAGGTCAAGGAGGCTGCGCTGGACAGGAACAAGTGGAAAGAGCTGCATCACCGACAAGAGCACAGCTCTTAAATTAGAAGAGATTAATTATTTTACCTTCCTGCCTTGAAGCTGAGAGCTGAGATATATATATATCATCATCATCATCATCATCAGCCTATAGCAGTCCACTGCTGGACATAGGCCTCCCCTAATGAGCGCCATCGCGCCCTATATATATATATATATATATATATATCAGTCACCATTTACATTTTTACCCACAAAACTTCTTAGGCAATTGGTCTAAGAGGTTTTATGTTTATTTACATATTTGTTTGTCTTTCACCATTTTTTTTCAAAAACTACTGAACCGATTTTGATGCGTTTTTTGTCATTTCTGGGAAGGTTCTTGGATATGTTTTTCAGCCATAGCCCACCAAGGGGCACTGCAGGAGTTGGCATATTTTTTAGCATCTCTGAAACAAAATAACTAGGTACTGAACCGATTTTGTTGCAGTTTTTTTCATTATGTTAGTTTAATTTTGGATAAGGTTCTTAGATATGTTGTAAATAATATTTTTTTTATTCTAGTGGGTTTAAAAAAATTGTTTTGTTATTATAATACTCCTGTTGATTCTTTTGTATAGACTAAACTTAGATTGAGAGCTGAAATTGTTGTTCTCTTATATTCATAAGAATGGTTGATGTACCAAATTTTTAGTGCTGTTAAGTTAGGCTTAGTTTCAAAAATTTAGTCAAGAAATTTTCACTAAAGAATCAATAGCATGTTAATGTTTTATACTGAACTAATTGAAGTAATATCTGTCCACAGGCAACAACATAAAGTCGATAGAACATTTGAACCACAACATGCATTTGGAGCAGCTCGACTTATCCAATAATCAGATATCTTTCATCGCTGATATATCCTATCTGAAAGGATTGAAGGTACTTATTTCCTCTATTATTGTGAACGTACATCTGAATTAACCAAGTGACTTTGTGTTGAACGAAGTTGTAAGACAAAAACTGTATGGGTCCGACATAAGCTAGTGAAATATCGCCAAAATTTGAGCCTCAGTGGCCACTACTGGCCACTACTGGCTATACTGAAGTGACTTTACTAAGGCCCTAAGTCTATCTGTAAATGGTTAAAGCAAAAACATTTATTATAAAGTAATATTTGTTTCAGCATCTGAATCTAGAACGCAATCGCATCGTCGACCTGCGTCAATGCGACCGCTACCTACCCCCTAATCTGGAGCACCTTGTACTAGGTATTTCATATAAATTACTAGCTGCCGCCCGCGGCTTTGCTCGCGTGGTACCCGGATAAAAAACCTATATGTTAATCCAGTACATGTACTATGTATATTCCAAGTTTCATTCAAATCCGTTCAGCCGTTTAGGCGTGATTGAGGCACAAACATCCAAATATCCTCACAAACTTTCGCATTTATAATATAAGTAAGATACCTATTGTTATTTCAAAACTTTTAAAATAATTGAAAAAATAATAAAATAAAACCTATCAATTTACTTAGTTGATAAAAAAACAAAGTATCAAATCACATATATCTATGTCACACTTTACGCCAATATTGTAACTGCAAAAGTCTGTGTAAGTGAGTACAATTACAATATCATTATTCCTACTCATTCCCATTTCCGCTTGATGAATTTGTCTGAAATGTGAAATAGATTTTTGACTAGATCTGGGTATTGAGTTTCCAATGGTACTCGTAGTTTCTGATATCAAGATATAATCCTAGTGTAGAGTCAGAACCTCTATAATATATAAATTACTCTGTGGTCAGAACTATGTATTTGGCTATTATTTATTACTATACGAGTATGTGTTACGGCCTTCATGGTTAAATACCTTTTTCGGGTGTCAGTCGTAAAGAAAAAAAAACGTAGGTAATTCAAAAAACGAATAGATAATCAATTCGTTGATAAAAACCTAATAAGAACGTATCCTGATTATTTAAATTACAATTTTGTGAACAAATCGGCAGAGAGATCTATCTATTCACGAAATTGTATTATAAATAATTGGATTATGGTTTTATTAGGTTTTTGACAACGTTTTAGGTTAGATTTTTGTTTACCTTTATTATACATCGAATTTGGCTAAACTATAGGTACTATTTATTTATTTATATTTATAACTAGCTGCCGCCCGCGGCTTCGCGCGCTTTGTTCCCGGATAAAAAGTAGCCTATATGTTATTCCAGCACATGTTTTATGTATATTCCAAGTTTCATTCAAATCCGTTCAGCCGTTCAGGCGTGATTGAGGCACAAACATCCAAACATCCAAACTCACAAACTTTCGCATTTATAATATAAGTAAGAAGTAAGATACCTATTGTTATTTCAAAACTTTTAAAATAATTGAAAAAATAATAAAATAAAACCTATTCATTTACTTAGTTGATAAAAAAACAAAGTATCAAATCACATATATCTATGTCACACTTAGGTTAGGTTTTTGACAACGTTTTAGGTTAGATTTTTGTTTACCTTTATTATACATCGAATTTGGCTAAAGTATAGGTACTATTTATTTATTTGTATTTATAATGTTTTGTTTATTTACCCACAGGACACAACAACATAGTTGATTTGAACGAGATCAGTCATCTAGTCCATTTGAGTGTGCTGGAGAGTTTCTCCGTACAAGGCAACCCTTGCGTGGCGATGGCGGGCAAGGACAAACTGGGGTTCGACTACCGCCCCTTCGTTCTAAACTGGATTATGAGCGTCAAAACTATAGATGGATTTGTCGTTAGTGCTATCGAAAGGTGAGTTTATTATCTCACGTACTAAACTTAACTTAAATTGACAGCCTCGGTGGCGTGGCGGGCGATTGCTCGGCAGAGACGCAAGAGGTGCGGGTTCGATTCCCGCTGCGGAAGAAATGTTTGCATGTTCTGCAAATATTTCTTCCGGGTCTGGGTGTTGTGGTACCATGGTACTCGTAGTTTCTGAAATCCACGACACAGGGAATCCTAGTGTGGGGTCAAGACTGTAAATGGCTGTTGGGTGTTATTTATTTATTTAGAGTATTTGAGCTCTGTTTTCTTGTGTAGGCGTACTTTGATAGAGCTTATTTTCATATCAATATTATACTGAGTAGCTAAAAGTTTTTATTGTTATGGCTCTATGACGTATCATTTTAAAGTGTTTAAATTTAATTCTAGTTTAAAAGCGGAATGGCTGTACAGCCAAGGCAAGGGGCGGCACTTCCACGCGGGACAGCATCAGGAGCTGTGCGAGTATCTCGCCTCCACATGCCCGCTCACCGCCGACGCGCTCGAGACGGAGGACCAGCGGAAACTGAGGCTTGTGCTCAGTAAGGTAAGGCCCAAAGTGCTGTGGCAACCAGACAGTGGAGTACCTATGACTAGAGGAAACTGTGGCTTGTGCTCAGCAAGGTAAGGCTCAAAGTGCTGTGGCAACCAGGGAGTCGAGTATGACTAGAGGACACTGAGGCTTGCGCTCAGCGAGGTAAGGTTCAAAGTGCCGTGGCAACCAGACAGTGGAGTATGACTAGAGGAAACTGAGGCTTGTGCTCAGCAAGGTAAGGCTCAAAGTGCTGTGGCAACCAGGGAGTCGAGTATGACTAGAGGACACTGAGGCTTGTGCTCAGCGAGGTAAGGCTCAAAGTGCCGTGGCAACCAAGCAGTGGAGTATGACTAGAGGAAACTGAGGCTTGTGCTCAGCGAGGTAAGGCTCAGTGCTGTGGCAACCAGGGAGTGGAGTATGACTAGAGGAAACTGAGACTTGTGCTCAGCAAGGTAAGGTTCAAAGTGCTGTGGCAACCAGACAGTAGAGTATGACTAGAGGACACTGAGGCTTGTGCTCAGCGAGGTAAGGCTCAAAATGCCGTGGCAACCAGACAGTGGAGTATGACTAGAGGAAACTGAGGCTTGTGCTCAGCAAGGTAAGGCTCAAAGTGCTGTGGCAAACAGACACTCAATACTATTATATTAGATTCCATACAACCAAGCAATTGGAGTATAAATGATGCCGGCTGCGTTTTTCACTGAAACAAGTACTTTTTGTACCTATTACTGCGAAGGAAGATAGTGTTGGTGTATAATAATAATGTATATATGTTATGTATGTGAGCACCTTTGGCTGTCTATGTAGCACGAATAGCTAAACGGATTTTGGCAAAAGGGGTGTCTTATATAAAGTAAAGTAAGTTCGTGTGATCTAGTGGCCAACTCTTATGACGGAGTTTTTAGGCCGCCTAAAGGCCTCCGACATGGCTTAGCCACTTAAAAGCCGGGACCGACAATTGAACGGAGTGTCTTATGAGTTGGACTCCAGACGAATCATAGGACTTGGCTAAATAAATAGTAGTTTATATAAATTATGTTTGATATTTCCTTCAGCCATCGTTACATGAATTGTTCTAAAAAATTATTACTTCCAGGCACAACATCATCAGCAGCAACTAAAAGAACATCAAACTCACAGCCCGTTGAAGTCAAAGTTACAATCTCCACGGATGCAATGTAAGTTGAAAATTCTTTCTAGGGTGGGTAGGGTTAATCTGATGTAGGTTTTAACTTTTTACAAAATAAAATGTTTTTTTGTGTAATGTTTATTTTTTTCTAATAAATTATCTACTTGCTACAGTACTTACTGTACGCAAATAGTAGGTACTATAAGTTTGTATTTGTTATTTAGCTCGGATAAGCACTCCCCGGCACATGGGTCGCTCCCCAGACCGGCTGAGTTCGAGCTACCACCCGGCGCTCGCCCGGAACGGCTCTCCCTCGCACCAGATGTCCGTGTCGTGCTCCGGGGAGCTGCCCACTCCCCGCGCGACTCACTCCCCGCACAGCCGCAGCTTCGACTCCCCGGGGGAGAGAGATAAGATGCCAGGTAACTTTTGTTGGTCACTACTCCTCTCGTCCACAGATCCATTGTTTTGGGGCTTTGTTCGCGGTTGGTAAACTTAGCAAAACTTCGCCATTGGTCGACTACGCAGTCTGTCAGCTTAGCAATCATTCAGCTGGTTAGGTTAGGTTTGAGTAGTGAGCAAATTAATTGGACCTTTGAGAAGTAGGCCATTTGAGAAGTAGAAAGTAGAACGCGAAGTGGACCATATACTAAGAAGACCGATTGCTCAGCTCTTACAGTAAACTTTAGTGGACGTTTTACTAAGTTGACTGACCGCGAACAAATGATTGTGAAATTGTGGACATGCCCACATCTCCAATTGATGTCAATTGTCTGATTTGTTGAATCTAAAGCAATATATCGATCGTGAGAGTCGGTAGTCAGCTTGCACATGACGGAGCGAGGGGACCCGCGCCTGAGGTAACTCTTGTGGGTCACTGTCCCGCGTGTCAATTTTACGAGCGTTTTTTCGACGCACATTTTCTGACCAGCGGGTTTCTGAAGAGAATTTTTTGACGCGCTTTTGGCGTGCGTTTTAAAGTAAACTATAAGATTATTTTGTTCCAATGTTTTTTAAGAAATTATTCACATTAGAATTGTGAATTTGTGACATAACGTAGGTCAACATCAAAATTGATCGTCACTAACGACAACAGTTTTTTGAGTATCATCATCATTTTCCTGTTCTTGTCCCACTGGGTAGGGTCGGCACACCATGTTTCCCTCCTCCATCTTCTATCATTCCTATTATACCTTATTCAAAACTTTTGTCTGGATTTTATCCCTGGTATGATGATCAATCTGTTCCAGACCTACCAAAGCCGGCGAACCATTCACTGGAGGCTGCGTCCAAGATGGTGCCGGTGCCAGAGTCCCTCATGAGTCCAGACTACCAGGATCCGATGTATGACATCCAACGTGCACTCCCCAAGCCGGCCAACTCCTCGCCTTCAAGTACCGGCAGCCATGAGGACAAGCCACAGACTACCGTCAAAAACCTCAAAGGTATCATATTAGGGTGGTGCTTGTCGGAGAAGGTATACTATATACAAAAGTATACATAAAATCACGCATAGAGGTGGGCAGGATCCATGGATCGCCATTTGCTACGGTCCTGACATTTTATTTAATTCAATCTCATCACGTTCTTTTATACATGCCTGTCGGTTTATGTTGAATAGTCTGGGGCTGGGAGTAATAAGACGTGTCCTGAATTGTAGGTACAAGAACAGCTCCCTCCAAGATATCTGTGTAAAATAGTTATTGCACAAGAGCTCATTTACATCGGAAAAAAATAATGCATTTAGCAAGCGATCAAATTATTATTTCGCTTTACATTTTGATTTCTTACAATATCGTAAGTCTTATTTACGCTTTATCGAGGTAGTTTAGGGATTCATGTTTGCTTACACAGAAGTATGAAGAGTCATAAAAGGCTCATTTTATGAGCAATTTTTTTAAATGTAGTAAATCTTTTTTATCTATAATGTTTTATTTGAGAATTGTTCAATAACTTTGTATGTGCGTCAGATGTGGTAAAAAAATTGTTTTCCTTAGGATCGCCGCGTTTACCGAAAAGTGCCAATTCTTCGCCCAAGTTGAAGTCTAAAATGGAGCAGCGGAAAGGTAGCCTCACCAGTGCCAAAGAAGAAGGACAAATCAACGGCATGAAGGACCAAATAGAGGTGGATAAATTGGAGATCATAAAGCTGGCGTCGAATCAAAGGTAAATCAAGAGTTGCTAGTGTAGGCTAAATGTTACTTAAGGTCACAAACTATGTATACTTCAAAGTTTCATTAAAATCAACTCATGTTTGAGGTTCCAACTTACAAACATCGTCACGAACTTTCGGATTTCTATTACTATAGATGGCATGGTTCTAATTAGTAGCAGTAGATTTGGAGATTAAAGCTCACGGTTCAAATGTCCTTAGTCGGTGGTACTGGACAATCTGCAGATATGAAATTTCTACAGCTTATAGAGTATATTAAAGTAAATCATTTGACAAAAAACTGGATTTTATTTTAACTCTGTTTTGTTTTAATTAAATAATTAAAAGTATTGCAATGGCAATAATGACCGCGGCGCCGGCGACAGCAACAAATATGATAGAGATGTAGTAGCTTAAATTGATGATTTCACTATTAATAATCGATACTTGTTACAACATTGCAGAAAGTATCGATTACCTATAAAGATAATATCGGAGTTAAATGAAATGCGAATGATAATACCTAGAATCCTGCTCAAGAAAAAATATCCGGTCCTGCGTGACAATATAACTAATTGCTTATTGTATCTCATCATGTTGGAGGATACTATCCCTTAGTCGACTTTTACGACATGCTCGGGGAGAGAAGCAGCTGGACGCATATGTTTATTCTTTACTCCTAGTCCAGCAGAGAAGTTAAAATATAGCCTATGTTATTCCGTAATAATCTACTGATAAAAGATTTTTTAAATCGGTTCAGGGTTTCAAAATCAGGTCAGGAAAAAAATACACATGTCTAGTTCCTAGTTCCTTCCTACCAGTCAGACGGCTTTCAGACTTCCTTTGTGTTGTTCGTGATAATCGTTGCGTTTCTTGGTGCTATTATTTACCTAACCTGGCTGTGTACTTAAATATCAAAATAAATTCTTAAAATGATGAAATAGATAGGTATGTGTAATCTGGTGCCCGTTTCATGAAGCTACATTAATCTGTTTTATTTAAGAATTCTCAATTCATAATATATTAGAATAAATTATATTTTCGTTAATGGCAAAAATCCTAACTACTTATCGATTCTATACCTAATAACATTTTTGCTATTGATTCCACTCGCAGCATAATTGACCGCACTATCAGATGAGTGTGAATGACGTTTATTGATGTCATGAACATGACCTGATGTACCTTTATTATATTATTTTAAATTCTTGAAAGCTGATTGTGTGTGATTTGTTTATGATTTATGCTATATACAAGTGATACAGGTATAATACAAAAATGACCATTGTTAATGTTATGTTGAACTCTTGGAAGAAAATGTTCCGAGGTTGAATTTTTGATACTGTCATGTAAGCGTGTCTTGAAAAAATAAATATTATGTCAGTTTGTGCTGTCCAACTTTGTCGGAACCAGGCAGGAAATCGTGATAATAAAAAGGGAATCACATTCTATCGGTTAGTTTTATAATTACCTGGAGTATTATAGAGAAAAAACTATTAATAATTTTGATATTTTGACAGCTTGTAGAATTGAACTGTGTTGCCGGATAAAAAGTGGGGTAATTCCCCAAAATTATGGGAAACTTACGTAATAGTAGGTATTAAAATTACACTTCACACTAATATTCTACTAATGTTACTACACTAAGTTTGGATGTTTGTTACTGAATCATGCCAGAACAGCTGAACGGATTTTAATGAAACTTCGAATAAATACAGTTTATGACCTGGAATAACACATAGGTTTTTTGTATTTTACATTTTCATTTCATCATCTCCCTGCCCTTATCCCACTCAAGTGTGGTCGGCACAACATGTTTTCCTCTTCCATTCCCTTCTATCAGCCGTCATTTCAGTATTCACTCCTTTCTTACTCATATCATCATTCACGCAATCCATCCATCTCTTCTTTGGTCTACCTCTACCCTTGTATCCATCCACTTTCATATCTAACATTCTTCTCGTCACATGACATTCATCCCTCCGCATGACATGCCCATACCATGCTAATCTATTGCTCCTCAACTTTTCCGTCACAGGCGCTACTTTCAAACTTCCTCTTATATATTCATTCCGTATCTTATCCATTCTCGTCACTCCACACATCCATATTTTATATTATATATATTTATATTATCATATTTTATATATTTTACATTTTCATTTGTATTTTGTAAATGTGTGCTTGTATTTGGTCGTAAGTTTATTTCTGTAAATGAATGTATTTATAATAATATTTCTAATAGTAATATTTTTATTTTACTTTTAATGTATACCTGCGTAAAGGTAGGTAGGTATAGTAAAAAGTGGGGTTACTTTTAAGCTAGTTGGTATCCCTAAATACACACAAGTCATTGTGTGTGTAACAGCTGATTTGTAAAACATGAATTTGCTGTTGTATAACTGACATTTGACTTTGTTATGATATTTCAATTTGACATTAGCGGATGTGTCACATCTCACAAGACTACGATGGGGTGGCCAGAAAAGAAAATGGCAATATAATTATTATATTAAAATTATAATAATTTGATTAATTCACCTTATTTGTGGCACAATTCCATCATATTATGAATAGATGAAGCATTTTTAACAGTGTTTTAATAACATATCCATATTTCCATTGTTTATTCTTCATTTATTTTCAAATTGTAACTGACTTTTAACTACTATTTTTGTGAAATAAAAAAAAACTGAGGAAAATTCAAAATTGAAATTAATCTGAGAAATAATATAAACAATAAGCTTTCAAATGATGATATTTTTGTCACTGTTAATGATCGAGTACCACCTTTGAACCGTGACCTTTCAGCAAATTCGTCACTAAAAAATTAAATTAGTCACTTTGACAAGTGCCACAATAATTTATTGTTATTTTCTAGAGGCCAGTATGATAAGATAATCGTAAAGAGGTCTTATTTACCTTGTAATACTTTTCTCAAATTGTTCCATGGTATAAAATTAGAAAAAAATATCTTATTCTGTCCGATGACGTCATGTTCCATGGAACATGGGAACTACCCAAATGTTGTTTGTTGCAGGCGGCAGAAGAAGTTAAGCGCAGAAGCAACCGCCGCTGTCACCATCCAGAAGATGTGGAGAGGATACCGCAGTAGGAACCTGAATAAAGACACTCTGAGGATCCTACACGCCATACAAGCAGCCCGGGCCAGGCAACACATACAGTGAGTAAATTCAATAAAAAATAACACCCAACAGTCACAAAGTCAACTTCTCCGCTGGACTGGGAGTAAAGAAAAAACAGAATGCGTCCAGCTGCTTTTCTCTCTGAGCATGTAAAAGTAGACTAAGGGATAGTATCCTCTCCAACATGATGGACCATCTAAATGGGCGATGGGTTGATCATCTGTCACCATAGTTCACCATATTCATCTTGGGACTTTGAATGAGGAGTGGCTGCAAGTTTTCTTATGATTACTTCTAACTCTACCGACCCTATTAGGGATAGATAGATTATTTATTTGGCACACAAGACACAGCACAGACAGACAGAAACAATAAAAGAAAAAAAAAGAAAGAAGCACACAATATAGTAAAAAATAAGAAGGTAGGCAGATATCTGGCTACATATCTACCTAGATATGCAGCCAAATATCCACCCACGATACTGGCGTGATAATATGTGTGTGTATACAAAAGTCACATACATAGTTAAGGCGACACATTACTTTCTTCTGTGTCGTGAGTGTTAGAAACTACCAGTACCATCGCACTGCAACACCCATACCCGGGTGAAATGTTTGTAGAAAATGTAAACATTTCACCAACCGAGGAAACCAAATCCGCGTATTGTGCCTCAGTCGGATACTCGCCTGTCTCGCCACCGAGATCCTCAACATGACTTCTTCATTGGAAAAATATAACTTAAGAAATAAGAATTTAAAGAGGCCTTTGCTTTGGAAGTAAGGTATAAATAAAACAAGAATTTAAAGAAGCCTTTGTTTTTGAAGTTAGGTAAAATAATGGCTTGTTATATTGAAAGTAGATTTTAATCGCGCATGTTTTGTAGGAGGCTGACATGTGACATGGAGGCAACTAAGGCAGCTTTGGAGAGCGAGAGGAAAATACAACAATTGCAAATGCAAGCCATCAATGCACTTTGGAAGAAGGTCTCAACATTGCAGGCTTCTGGTTAGTTACAGCGAATCACTGATTACATCTGTTCATTCATTATTATACTCGTAATATTTAAATTTTAGAATGTAGAAAAATTTATGTGCCTGTGAGGAAACCGGCGTGTCATAGAATCCCAAAAGTTCGTAAACATAAGTGCTCGAAAGAAGCTTTTGAAGCGCATTTTGATTTTTTTCACCACACTGGGTGTGGCATAACTAGTTGTAGTTTCTACTAGATGATGATTCATCGCCATTAAAACTATAATATGTTAAGATAAGAATGTGCAGTAGTGGATTTGCTCACCAAAATCGAATGTGTTTATTCAAAAAGAAAATTAAATTTTAACATTTTTTTCTATGGTTCCTCAAAGTGGAAACAAGAGAAAAAAAATCTTGAAAAATCCAGGATTTGAGTATGTTTTGATATAAATCTTAACACATTTTCAGATGAGTTTTACTTAGTAATGGTGATGGCTATTTTATTAGTTGTTTATGTTTAATACAGTTTTTTTATTCATTTTGTAGTTGTAAATAACAAATGTTTGATTTGGCGGGATAATTGATTTCAATACTTTACGTGGTCTCACTGTGTCTTTCTTTTACACGCACTAAGTCCATTCACTATCTCATGCGAAATCGGTCTTGTCTTGACTCTAGACGCGATAGTTACTTTAAAAAATACTAGAAAATTATATAATAAATTTTCTTTACAGATACGCATAAGAAGTCATCGGAGAGTGAAGATAATACTGACGTGTTACGACAACTTACTGAGACGTGCTTCAGTTTACAGGCGCAGGTATATTTGAAATATTAATACTATTTTACTCTTACATATGCATATAGAAAAGTAGAATGCCCAGCGAATTTGTCCGCGATGTTTTTTTTTCTATACAAACTTCATCTTACCGCTACCTCCTTCGAAAGTTGAATTTCGAGAATTCCTTTCTTAGTGCATTCCTACATTTTAAAAGGAATATAAATAAAAATAACAAATAAATGTTTTTCATTGCGCTTCCAAAAGTTACATATATTTGATGAAATCTCCTTTTAAGTAACATTTGCTTGTCATAGATTTCGCTCTTGCATACATACATACATATATAAAATCACGCCTGTTTCCCGTAGGGATAGGCAGAGACGGATCGCCATTTGCTACGATCCTGACATACTTCTTTCGCTTCATTTACTCTCATTACATTCTTCATACATGCTCGTTGGTTTAGGGTACTCCTGACCTGGCCCTTTTCCAAAACGTCTTGCATAGGTCTTAATAAACAATTTTTCTGAAGTTGTAGAAAATCAAAACATTTTAATACAGTACCCACAAGGAATATACCCTCAAGTTTAATGTTTTTAGGACTTCTAATTAATGTTAGGGGAACAAAGATCTGCACTGACGTCTCGCGATAGGGTGTATTGAGCATTATCCCCCCTGCTAACCCTCCCCCAGCCAGCCCAACTCCTTGAGGTACCGGAGAAGGACCTTGGGATGTTGGCAGATGTGTGCCAGTGTCCTCGATGGTGTTGTTGAGGCCGTTGTTTTTAGGACTTATATAAGGCTATGTTTACGCTACTTGTAGAAGTCTGGTGCTGAAAGGAGTTGTTGTTCCCAGGTGGTGGAGCTGCAGGGCTGTATGCAAGAAGTACTCCGGGCAGTGTCAAGCAAGACTCGCGCCGAGCCGCGCGCCACCCAGACAGACATAACCGCCGTAGCCACGCCACAGGTATTTAGGAATAATACATCCGAATAGTCATTTGGCGACCTCTGTGGCGAGGCGGGCGAGTGCTCGGCTGAGACGCAAGAGGCGCGGGTTCGATTCCCGCTGCGTGAGAAATGTTTGCATGCTCTGCAGATCTCTTCCGGGTCTGGGTGTTGTAGTATTATGTACTAGCTGCCGCCCGTGGCTTCGCTCGCGTGGTACCCGGATAAAAATTAGCCTATATGTTAATCCAGTACATATACTATGTATATTCCAAGTTTCGTTCAGATCCGTTCAGCTGTTTAGGCGTGATTGAGACACAAACATCCAAACATCGTCACAAACCTTCGTACTAGATGGCAGCACAGGTAAAATTAATACGCGCTATCGTTGCGTTTTGAGTTTTACGTCGGTAATTTCAAGCAATCTAAAACTTTTCAATTTTATAATATAAGTAAGATTATAAGTATATAAAAAAAGTATTTAAGTATTCTATCAGCCATCTGGGTCCCATAATACAAGCTTTACTTAGTTTGGGGCTAGATGGTGCTGTGTGATTATGTCCTCAATATTTATTATATTTATTTTTTTCCTGCCCTCATCCCACTAGGGTCGACACATGTTTCCCTCCTCCATCTTCTACCCTCACTCGGTCATCTGACTTTCAGTATTCCTATTTTAAGTTTTATAGAGGGACTTAATCGCGTAATTTTTTGTAATTGGTATTCAAATTTTAATGTCAGGTTAAAAATATGTCTAAATTATATAATTTTATATCATAAAATGATTTAATGGAGCGCTTCCGTGCTTCGGAGGGCACGTTAAATTGTCGGTCCCGGCTTTTAAGTCGTTAAGCCATGACAGAGGCCTTTAGGCGGCCTAAAAACTCCGTCACAAGAGCTGGCCACTAGCTCATACGAACTTTTACTTTTTTATATTATAAAAAGCATGTCAAAATAAAGATATAAGAAATAATAGTCAAAAAGTTAGTTTAAAAAATCGTCTACACTATAGAAGTCGCAAGAAGCCATAACTTCAGCTTTCTTATAAAAAGCTTTATAGGCTTTATTTAAGGCAAATCCTTTATTTCGCTAGGTACTTTATATTTGTCCAAACTTAGCTGCCTTTAAAATATACAAGCCGGGCAAAGTCAAGAATTCTAGTTTCCGAAGGATCGGCTTACATATTCGTTTTACCTAGGCAATACATATTCGGACAGCGATTTTATATTTATACAGTTAGGATCAATGTTGTCGCGTACGGTTTCGTACAGCGATTTTTGGGTGTTATTATACAGTTGTTTTCAGGAGGATCGCAGCGCGTGGCTCCGCCGCCCTCAGACGTTATCTCTCAGCGCTTCCAGCGCTCCCGAGCCGCCCACGCCGCCCAGCATCAGCGCTGAGCGGGAGAACATGTGAGTGCACACTTGCCATATGTCACGTTTTGAAGTTATTTTTATTACATACTAGCTGCCGCCCGCGGCTTCGCTCGCGTGGTACCCGGATAAAAAATAGCCTATATGTTAATCTAGTACATGTACTATGTATATTCCAAGTTTCATTCAAATCCGTTCAGCCGTTTAGGCGTGATGAGGCACAAACATCCAAACATCCTCACAAACTTTCGCATTTATAATATAAGTAAGGTTATTGGCGCGAAGACGCCCATTAGGGGAGGCCCTTCTAATTCTAATTAATGTTAGGGGAACAAAGATCTGCATTGACGTCCCGCGGTGGGGTGTATTGTGCATTATCCCCCTGCTAACCCTCCCCCAGCCAGCACAACTCCTTGAAGTACCGGAGAAGGACTTTGAGATGTTGGCAGCAGTGTTCCAGTATCCTCGATGGTGTTGTTGAGGCCGTTGTTGGTGCCGACGAGGTCTTGGTGTTGCTGGACGAGGGGAGGCCTATATCCAGCAGTAGACTTCTATATGTATGATGATGATGATAATAAGAGACAAGCGAGAGTATGTCAGGACTGTAGCTAATGGAGATCCACAGTATCTGCCTACACCCTATGGGAAACAGGCTGGTTTGGTTCCCGCTGCGGGAGAAATGTTTGCATACATACATCACGCCCGTATCGTTAATGGGGTGGGCAGAACCATAAGCAATGATAAGAAAACTTGCAGCCACTCCTGACTCAAAGTCCCAAGATAAATATAGTGACCCATGGTGACAGGTGATCAGCCCATCGCCCATATAGATGGTCCATCATGTTGGAGATGATACTATACCTTAGTCGACTTTTGCGTCATGCTCGGGGATAGAAGCAGCTGGACGCATTCTATGTTTTTTTCTTTACTTCGAGTCCAGCAGAGAAGTACGTGTTCTTCAAATAACTCTTCCAAGTTGTTGTGGCACTATGTCACTTGTAGTTTCTGATTGTGGTATCAGGGAATCCTAGTGTGGGGCCAGAACTATGTTTGTGATTGTTTGATGTTATTTATATATTGTATTGTACTCTGCAGTTTCTCATTACAATTCTTTACAAAACAGTGAGAAATCCACCGAAGCAGTCTCTTTGGGCATAGAGAGAACAGAGTCTGTTATAGAAGAACCAAGCGATCAAGGGGAGACATGCGTCATAGCAGAATGATCCCTACTGCGTTAATATAAGGTTCATTGTTGTATGGCTTAAGTATGGCTGCTTGGGCGCGTGGATGCAACATTGGATTCTATTAAGTTTTAAGGTGTATTTTGTGTGTTACGTCACATCGTAGAAAGAGATGAAGAATAACTCTATTGTACCTAAATTTATCTATTTTATCTACAAAAATGTTTTAAAAAAAATACTTATTTGTGAATCTAGTTAAATATTACACAGTTTTATTGAAATCTGTCCAATGTTGTATAAATGTCGCTTTGTGTACGTGAATTGATGTAAAGTGTTTGCGAGAAATGAAATGTTCTCATTGCTTTGTTTTAAACGCTGTGACTGATTCGCGAGAGAAGACTTAAAGTCGTCGGCGCAAGTTCTATTACTGTTTGTTTATTTTGCACCGAGCTTGGCCGATTCATTATATTCTCATAGATGAAGTAACCAGAACCAAACTAACCATATCTAATAGATACTGGGAGGGAATGTTTGTGCTAATAGTTTCTAATTGAAACCGTAATATATGACTACAATCTATGTAGTGTGTCACTAGTTTTTTCGAACCAGTGTGGTGAAAGGATACTGCAAAGCCAGCAAAGCCGTTATTTGTGACAATCGACTAAAGAATCTGATTGTAACCAAAGAATCTTAATCCATACTTATAAGTTAAATATAATTTAACACTGTTGTTGAAATCGAATAAATATGGCGGCTATTCAACACGAAAGTTTGAGCAACCTGTATATCCTGTTCCTAGTGGTATATACATAATGATGACAGTTTAGTTTGGTTGGTTGCTACGTCAGAGATTTTAATATATAATTTGCACATGCAATGCTAGTTTATAAGTTGCAATGACACTAGATTTTAAGTATTGTTTTCTGTTCTAAACAGATTGGTTTGAAATACCAAGACTATATAAAAGTCTAAT
Organism: Scotopteryx bipunctaria; assembly: GCA_949320045.1. NCBI lineage: Eukaryota > Metazoa > Arthropoda > Insecta > Lepidoptera > Geometridae > Scotopteryx > Scotopteryx bipunctaria. The sequence goes on from OX439460.1 coordinate 8,060,033, forward strand.
AAAAAGATTCATTTTAAGTACACAAGACATGGATGCTGAGGTTTTAACTGATTTTAACCTAAGTACACAATTTTATTTAAAAACTCGAGTCATATTAAAGTACTGATTAGAGGTTGTTTGGTTATTGATGACTTTGGATGATCAACAGGTTGACAAAACCGTTATTTATAAATGTGTTCATTTTAATCGTTGAATTTAGCTAAACATTCAAACGCGCAAAGAACTCAATGTATGAATCGCGCGTTTCTCTAAAATAACCCGTTTTTATCACAGAAGATTCAGTTGATTTATGAATAGAAATTCGTTAATTCAACTACTACTTCTAGTACTGAGATTCCCCAGTTGTATTAATTAATTATATTTGTTAAATGTATTGATGACGAGTGAAATAAACGTGTAATGTTTCTATGACGATAAACATGCTAAAATATTTAAAATAAAATCAGTGTTTAAGTTTTATGTAATCTATTAACCGAACAAATTAGGGACAAACTTAAGTATGTACACTTACTGAAACTGAACGTTAACACAAATTCGTAAAGGCCGCTTCACATATCCACTCGCATTGGTTGACATGAGCCACGTGCGAGTGGCACCGTTTTATTATCACGTAGTACCGAAAACCGTATTAGCTGCGTACTTACTGGCAAAGCAGTTACGCGAGGATGCCGCGCGAGGCAAATGCTCGCTTAGTCAGGACGTGGCTCACTCGTAGTTTGCGCATTTGGCTGTGTCCTTGGACCTGGCTTCGTGCCTCGCGCGGCAGCCTCGTGATGCTTTTCGGTCATTCAGTACGCAGCTGTTTGTTTTCATGAGTCAACATAGGCAGGTTTTCACAGAACTAATTTTGCCACGCCACATCAGCGCAGTGTTTTAACCAGTGCGATTGTGGGCATGTGCGGCCTGTATAAAAAGGCATCTTGTTTCTGTAGACAGCTAATTAAGTACCTGTTTATCACAACTTTACACTATCTTTAGTTTTAAGAAGTATTGTTTAAGTTTTCGGCTCTTGTAATGGCAAATAGAACTGAAAATCATATCTACATAAGGTTTTTCTTACAGGTCATATTGTATTTTTTTCTGAACGAGCTTTCTGATGACTATGTGCCTCTATAGTAGCCGGGAACTGTACCTAACTGTTATTGTTAAAAAACGAGGGAAACTTTTAAAGAAATATTTTTTTCATTGCTAAGTATTATGGTATAAGCCAAAAGGTAACAGACGTCACAGAGAGTCACTTGCGCAATAAAATTGTAATGTTGGTATGGATTTCTTTTTACAGTTAAAATAACGCTAAGTCAAATCAATGCTATCGCCGACTTTGCCTCAAAGCGTGCCTGATACGCAGTACGTACTGAATGACTAACTGACTCACTGAGCAGGCTTACGAGGATGCCGCGCGAGGCGAGCTACATCCTGAATAAGCGAGCACTTGCCTCGCACGGCTGCTTCGCGAGGCTTTTCGGACAGTCAGTGTGCAGCTAATAACATTTTGTCATTATTCGTCAAAAATGTGTTATCGCATCACGCAAACATTTTGTAATTTACATAAAGACTATTTTTATTTTAAATATTATATATCCTGACGGCGTTAAAACTCTTGTCATCGGTGTTGTCTAGCTTATAAGAACTTAATTATATAAGTATTTTATTGACAGGCATAATTCTAGACTAAATTTCTGGCCAGTTCCTATAAACTTAATGGAAATCATAATTTTCCTGATTAGGTATTGGTATACGCTAATGAAATAATGTATACGCCAATGTATTAATATATAATAGTTTTTTTTACACACTGCACGAACCTTGAGCGTTCGATGCAAAAGAGAGTAGTTGAACACGGGCTAGAGAGAGAGAATTATCAGCGCTCAAGGTGCATGCCGATATCTGTACTTAGAAGATCTAGGTCTTTTCCAAATTTCGTCCCCTACCACAAATTTACACTCAAAATCTTTCGCATTTATAATAATTCAAAAGAATTTGTTTAATGGAACTGGTTAAGACATACGACATTAATTTTGTTCGATTTTAGAATTTACTATTTAATTATTTGTATTTTTTTGTATAGAATCTCTTACGCTTTAATATTTTGTATTATTATAATTTTTTACTCGAAGATTGCGGGCGTTTGAATTTATCCTGACAATTTATTTTGATTGAAATTATTTGCTTATATGTGAAGAATTTTAAATTTAGAAGTAACGTCACCAAGAGTAAAATTTAGAAGTAATACATTATTTATTTGTGTTACAATTCTAGCTCTTAACTGAGGAGGCTCCTTGGCTTGTAGAGGGGTGGGGGAGGGGTGTTTTCGTTACGTCAAATTGATGCGAGACATGTCAGCAACACGAAGTGTTAGTTGAATAAAAAGCACACGAGATTTGAAACCAAAGATGTGTCCTCCGATTAGAGCGCAAACCTCATCAGTTAAGCGCTACACCTATATACCAAACATTTCGAAAACAAATCTGTTATCAAAATAAATTCAAACGTTTCGTAGTTTTATTGATAAACTGCTAATAAATACTAGTCATTTTTAACAACGCATCGTCATAACCTGTTTTACTTTAAGTTTAATTTTGTATAACTTCATGTTCACTTTGTTCACGCCCTTAGTACAACTTCCGCCCCGAAACCGTAGCGGCGGAATCGCAGTAGTTTCGCCATGACTTTTCCTTTGTGAGTGTTGTGTCATTTGTCCTTTGTGAGTGTTGTGTCACTTGTCCTTTGTGAGTGTTGTGTCACTTGTCCTTTGTGAGTGTTGTGTCACTTATCCTTTGTGAGTGTTGTGTCACTTGTCCTTTGTGAGTGTTGTGTCACTTGTCCTTTGTGTTACAGCACTGGTGGCTCAAAGCCCGAGTTTCAAAACCAAAGCACTGAGATGTCGGCTTACAAAAGTATGAAAAATAGGCAGACTCTGGGAAATGGCTTGATGCCGTCATCAAAACCATTCTGCCGTTTAGGCGTGATTGAGGCACAAACATCCAAACATCCTCACAAATTTTCGCATTTATAATATAATTAAGAAGTAAGATGTGAAAGTTTGCGAGGATGTTTCACTTGTCCTTTGTGTTACAGCACTGGTGGTTTAGTTGGTAGTGACCCCGCCATCCTATCCTAAGGTCGTGGGTTCAAATCCGATCGTGTATCAATGCATTTTTCTGTGTGAAAAATTTATTTGCGCTTTACCAGTAGGTACTCTCAAAGGGCGAAGGAAAACATCGTAAGGAAACCCGCGGTCATGTCTTTCCTGTGGACAAGACCGACTAAGCTGAGAGGATGAAATAGGTGCTGGGCAAGCCTACTCCATCTTAATTTATCCCGGGCACTACAGCGTCCTGTTTGTGAAAGAAAAAGTTGCCTCCTAATGCTGTATAAATCATCTACTATAGATGGTAAAAAGCCCTTAGTTTTTTGTCGTTTGTACGGAAAGCGAAACGGAAGCGAAACTATGTGTTCTATCTAACCTATCGATCTTATTATGATCTCTTTTTCGTGTGTTTTCGCCAGTCTGCTCAGACGCCCCGGTTACCACCCCGCGCTTGATTGACCGTTTTGTTGTGGTTCCGCGTTTGTTTTGCAATAAACAAAGCGTAACTAATTTCGTTTGGTAAAATGCTTCGATTGCTTCATTTCATACTAGCTACTCGAGTGTCATTCACGCTTCTCGAATCGTGGCAGATGTAGTTATATTTCGCAGGGGAGTCCATGTAGCGGTATTGCTAGTAAGGTTTCACGGCGGACGTGTGTGCTAGAGGCCTCAAAATTGTAAATATTTTGGTTTGACAAACTTGCCTCGACAATCGGAATTTGCTGATTGTCAAGCTCTTGTTTTGTCACTGAAAATTCCCATTGTGTTATGTCGGGGATTTATTTCTAAGATTTGTACAATCATGTCTGAACGCATTCACACGGCGTATTATTTTGGCACAGATGACGCGCGTTTAACGCATTTTAATCGAGATTCAAACACAGTCACCAAACTACCACGCATTCAGAAATTCAGTATTCAAATACAAAAATCGGTAGATATAAAAATATTTACGGCGTCCTATACGTGTTTTAGAGAAACGCCCGTCGTCGCGTCGGTGCGTTTAAAATACGCCGTGTGAATAGGCTCGATAGATCTCATAATTTTATTGGTGAGATGGATTCACTACGATGATCTACGATGCCATGTTGTCGTGCTTTTGGATCAGTTGACTCAATTGACTACTCAATTACTTGTAATATTATTTTGCTGTGAGTAAAACTGTGACAGATCAGCCGTCTAATCGTTTTTTTATGGCCTTTGTAGCGTGACGGTTTCCCGCTGCGGGAGAAATGTTTGCATGTTCTGCAAATATTTCTTCCTAGGTAATGTGGTACCATGGTAAATGGTACTCATAGTTTCTAATATTCCTACGGCACAGAGATTACTAGTGTAGTGTCAGAATAATATAATATAACATGTAAAGGGCTGACCCTAAGATTGACTATAAACTACGCATGATGAATGATGTATTGCAAAAACATTTATCCAAAGACACCCGTCCTGTTTTCAGTTAAATTTCGTTCCCACCTTATTTGTTATTATTTTAGCCTGTATTATTATGTTTTATAAACCAATTTTTAAAGTGTCGTGTTTTTTATTTCATGTCCTCGACTGTCTTCAGGGTTTTCATTTTATGGGAGCACCATATTCATTGCTATATTTTGCTTTAGATATATCTGGTAATTTATTTATTTAACTGTGATAATATTTATTATTATTATTTATTGATATCTATACCATAGGAAAAATTCCTGTGGCTTTGAAGCCAGAGATCCGTTTGTCTAAGCTTGCTACTCTGGCATAAGCTTTGTTGAACAATCCTGCAATCTCGTATGGTGTAATTTTTACCATATTTTTGGATTTTATAAACATGTCGCATTCCTTGTTGTAGGCTCTCTTGAGCGGCCCAAAAAAGTCACCCAGAGGCTGTAACCGATGAGATGAATGTGGTGGAATGTAAAGTATAACGACATTGTTTGCTTTAGCTTCAGCGGTGGGTTTAGAGTGTTCAATGAAATGTCGCAGCCATTTATCGTATATGCCTTCATTTGTCCAACCATTATGAGAACATGTATAAACTGCTCCTAGTGGACCATCCTTTTCAAGCTGCGGTGAGTGACGTTGTCGGGGGAAAATAAAAAAAGGCCGAATGAAGGATCCTGCAGCACTCATAGCACAGATAACCGTGACGTTTTTACCTCTTTCCCATGATGTGACTGTTCCAACTCGTTTTTGTGCCCTAGGGGCTATAATTTTTTCTGTATCCTGGACCGTCGTTACGCCTGTCTTATCCATGTTGTAAATATGAGATGGCGGAAAGTGGTGTTTGGTCATGACATTCACGAGATTTTCAAAGAATCTATCCACTTCGTTTTTTTTTCTTATTTATTTTAGGGACCTTTGTCGCAAGGCGACCATGTCGGTCCCATAAGGATCTCTAAGGTATTTATTCTCCAATCAGCATACATGCAGTCTGGTACAGCCTGACAGCTGCATCAGATGTCTGTGCAGCTAACACGCTCTGTACCAGACCCACATCCAGCCAGTTCATTCCAAATGAAATATACAAATCATCTCTCATAGACCTACTCCGAACACATTCCACCAGAAAATGATGCACATCTTCCTTAATTTGGCAAACCTCACAATTAGGCGTATCTACCTTCTTCATTAAGTATTTAAAACTATTCAGTGGAATATGTCCGGAGTGAAGTCTATGAGCCATCACAACTAACTTTCTACTTAATCTTATATTGGCGAACCAAGGAACATGAGGTGGCTCACTTTGTAGGGTTCTGTACCAGATACCCTTCTCTCGAGAGGCAATGTCAAAGTACTCTTTCCACTTCACTTTAATCTGTGTTTTATATTTACCTATGCAATATCTCAGAATATTCTGCTCTAATGTAGACTTCGGTACCATTTGATATTGCATCTCGAGCCAGCACATCAGCCTGCTCATTTCCACATACTCCTACATGTGAAGGAATCCATTGGATTCTCAGAGACGCTCCCGTATCCATCAGCGCCAGAACCTTCCTAAGAATGGTGTAAGCAATCGATGCACCTCTGTGACCAGAGGCGCATCGAGCCACATGCTGCAAGGCACTTCTGCTGTTAGACAGAATAACTACCTTTTTAAGTTCTGAGCTGATAACATGCGACAGCGCCTCAGAGATAGCAAACAGTTCTATGGACATTATACAGTTCTCTACATTTACAATTTTAAAACTTTCCTTAATATTAAGTGCAGGATCATAATAGGCTGCTCCACTACCATCCCCCGTTTTTGATCCATCCGTGTAAATTCTATGCCATCCATTATATTTATTATTCAGCATGTAAAGTGTGTTGTATTTCAAAATTCTATTATCATAACTATTTTTTGGCTCTACGATATCGTCAACTTTAGTATTTATAAAATCTATGTTAATGTTGGACACCCAAGTATTCAAAGTGAACATGTTCATAGGATTACTGGTGTTAATCATTTCTAGTTTAGTGTTCACAAAAACAGAGGATAGTAAGGAATTTTTGTTTCTACGAAAGTACGGTAGTCCCGTTACATCAGCTAGCTCCTTTAATATATTGACAGTCAAATTGCCAGACCAAGATTGTGCTTTTAGACAGTACTTTGCAGCGAGGTATTCCCTTCTTAACTGCAGTGGAGGCAAACATAGCTCACACTCCTTTACGTGGATAGGGGTGGTTTTAATAAACCCGCCTACTACTCGCAACGCCACATTTTGGACTATCGAATTTTAACAAATGTGTTTTAGCAGCACTATCATACATAAAACTTGCATAGTCGATTCTGCTTCTTATGAGTGAAATATAAATTCTACGAAGATGTTTCGGGTGTACTCCCCAAGAGGCTCCCGTTAAAATTTTAATAATATTAATCAGTTTAGTTGTTTTTTCTTGAGTTTCCTTGATATGTCTACTCCATCGAAGAGACCTATCAAGCCAAACACCAAGGTATCTAATACATTCCACGACTGGTAAGGACTGACCGTCTACAATGACGTCTACACAATCTCTTCTCCGTGCTTTACTAAAAGGACATATTTTCGTTTTTATGAGAGATATCTCTAGGCCAATTTGATGCGAGTGCTGATGAAACTGAACTTATACAATTTTGAATATACTTAACACAACTCTCACCTCGAAGCAGGCATTGTTCTCGTAGTAATGGTAGGTAGTTGTACGAGTTGGATGGCAGGCTTGGAGGTCACAGCTGGGAGCGTCGCTGAACAGCGTGCTCGCGAGCGTCGCCACAAATAAACACCAGCTGCTAGAAGGGCTGCGCCGGCCAGGAGGTACAGCACCACAAACTGGTGAACGTCGTGAGAAGAAATGTGATCTGCTAGATGTATTCCTTCAAGATGTGACCAAGTAGAAGGCTTCGAGAAGGATTGGCTCGGCAAGTTGTTGACAAGGTTTCTCATTACACTTGAGTATCGAATGTAAAATTGTTGGTTGTAGAAGTACACGTCATGTTTATTGCACCCTTACAGTCGTTTTCTTTTGTTCCGATGCCGAAAATGACACCGCTGCGACGCAGGCGAGGCAGTCCCAATAGTTGAGCCGTGTATTCAGTTACAATGGATATTTGTGATCCTTGGTCGATAAGAGCGCGAAGGGTGACCTGTGATCCATCGTTAGTTCTGACCTTGACCTGGGCAGTGGCCAAGAGTGTCTCAGATATGTTTCTCATAGATGCGTTGGTAGTTGGGCCGTCATTCTTTTTAGTTGAGTTGCTAGGTCCATCCATGTTTTTTGTCGACACAGACATGGACTTATCATGAAGTAAGTATGATGGTGTAAGTTACAGTGTAGGCATCTTTTGTCCGACTTGCATTGTTGGCCTTTGTGGTCGAACAAACAATTTTTGCATAAATTGTGTTTCGTAACCAAACTCCGTCGGTCAGTCGTTTGTAACTTGATAAAATCGTTGCAATGGAATAATCCATGTTCGCTTTTGCAAAGAGGACACCTTACGTCCCTGGGTACGCAACCTTTTTTCCATGTAGAGTTGTAAGCGTTGTTAGTGTAGGCCTTCGACTTCACGTTATAGTTTTGGTAGTTAGCAGCCTTGTTCGTTGATTGAAATTTGTTGTTTGTCTGGTTGGCTGCACTTCGTTGTTGTTGGTGATCGTTTATTGTACGATCTTGTTTGCGACGGACGGACTCCAGAGAAGTAAATTTAGCTTCTAAAAAGCGCATAAATTCTGCCAGGTCGGGCAATTCTCTCGGCTCCAAAATAGCTTCGATGTAGTCGTTGTAGGAATCAGTATCCAATTTCTGTGACAGTATATGTACCAGGATTGGATCCCAAGTAGAGATATCGACATTTAGCTTCTTTATAGCGTTCAAGCACTCATTCGTCGTGTCATGAATTCTCTTGATGTTAGTAGCGGTTTGGTATTGTATCACTGGTATATTCAAGATAGTGTTGAGATGAGATGTAAATATCAGTTTCTTGTTGTTGTATCTATCGGTTGTTTAGTATGTCCCAGCAAGCTTGGTAGTTTTCAGAGCTGATAGACAAGTGTTGAATTAGTTTCTCAGCTTCTCCTTTGACCTTGGATTTAAGGTACTGCATTTTTTGTGCACTAGATAGTGTTCCGTTGTCATGGATTACTTCGGTAAACAAATCCTTGAAGGATGTCCAATGCTGGTATGCT